>VYZW01010136.1:66054-221562 GCA_013401315.1 Balaeniceps rex
AGGCCAGAGCTTCAGCTAAAGGCTGACTTAACCCCATTTATGGGTTGCAATATTGTTTGGCCATCTTTTCCTAAGTAGGCATGTAATTAGAGCCCAGAAGATGAGAACAGTGATTCCATATTTACATTTATGTGTTCCAAATTTTAATTTATAATTTTCTTGCCATTCTATTTTGTGGATGCTGTTATGGTGTTTGTGAACACTGAATTCTACCAGTGTGGTATCTTAAATTCACATACCATATTAAAATCACAAACTATGTAAGGATTTGCGTGGTACTGAGTGCTACTAATTGAGATGATGTTTCAGCAATTCCCAGTCTTAACCTGTGAGACATATGCATGAGTACATGATTTTTGGCTTACTATGTACTACCTTTAAAAAAAAGAAACATTAAAATAGACCTCCACAACCTCAGTCACATCTTCCCGTCCCATAATTAATTAAAAATTAAAAATTACAAAGCATTCTGGGCCAGACACTCAAAGTACTTGGTACCTGCTCTTATTTGGGATTGAGTGCACCTAGGGAATTCCAGCTAACGGAGCTTTGGACTACAAGAAGGATTTAAATGAACAGATGTGCTTCTTGGATGATCTCACACCTGAGAACAGAGCTAACATTAAAAAAAAAATGGTTTGGGTTTAAGTGGATTTACAGAATATTACTTATACAAGCCTTTACAAAGGTTTACATTTCAAGTATCTTGAGAACTTGCCCTGCTTTGCAAGCCTAATTTTTGTGCAGTGTCAGCTCCTCCTGGCTTCTGGGTCAGATATGTGGGTTCTTTCAGAGCTCTAAAAGGAAATCTTGTCCCCTTGTCCCCGCAATGCCTTTCTCCTAGAAAAGGCTGTCAGAGAAACTAAACTGAACTTGTGCAGTTGCTGGTGGGTTGACTTGACTGCTCAGGACCTGGTCCATAGCCTTTGGAAAGATTTACCTCAGCTCTAGGGGTTGCCCCAAACTCCATCACTGTAAGCATAGTCACTTTGCAGGAAAGAAAAAGGGGACGGTGACCCCGCAGTCCAAGACTGGTCCCATTACGAGATGGTGAGAAATTCTTGATAGATACAGGTATCCACAGAAATTTCCAATAAGAGAATAGATTAACAAGTGTCACCCCCCACCACTTTGAGATACAGGGGATATGTAGAGCCACTGCGGGTGGACAGAAACAATGAGCATGAAAATCCACTTGTGATATTTTTTGATTGGCTAATTGCACGTCTACTGGTTCAGTGCCTAATTTACACTTCAAATACTGTAATTTGCCTTGTCAGGTGCTTCTTTGTATTGTGCATTTCACTGTGTTAAAATAATTACCATCATATACTTCTAAGGGAGATTACCGTTGTTGGACCTAAAATTTTCATGAGGTCTCTTCAGTCAGCCACCACAGCCACTCCCATTGCTCCTTGCACTGTGATATGTTTGTGGGGACAGGAAAAAACAGGAAAGATCAGCCGGACAATCTCTAGGGTACCCTTTACATACGTACAATAATTTCTTTCTGTCCTAAATATTGCCATACCTGGCAATATGTCAGCAGTGAATCCACTTGAAATATTTTCTTCCCAGACAGTTTCTGGAGCAGTGAGTCACTCTTACAGTCAGACTTCAGATAATTTAATAAATTAGGAGGCTATCCCATGGGTTTTTTACTGTCCTTCTGCACAATGCCCATTTTGGACCCACAATAGTGATCTGGAATGTCCCATTGTTACTTTGGAAACTTTCCTTCGCACGCCCTGTTGGTATCTCCAGTCCAACGTGGAGAAGATTACACAGAAGAAAATGTTTATGAAGAAAGTTCTCAGCTGTTTTAACCACTGTGAATTAGGCTTTTACACTGTCATATGCAACTGAACTCCACTCTCTAGCTGCTCGCTCCTGGTACCACAGCACTTACCTTTGGGAGGTATCATGCCACAGCTGCCAACCAGGGAGAGAGGCAAACAGTTGAACCAAACCACAAGCAATGCTTTAATCTCTTGCTGTTGTTATTATTGTTATTGTACAGCAGCCACTTCTATCCCTTGATTTGAAATAGCGTAGGTGGTTGCTGCTCCTGGTGACATCCACGGGCTTATCAGTTTCTACCTCATCTAAATGATGCCATAACCATTGACCTCAAATGGGAAACCCAACTGAGAGTTCATACCCAGCCCATCCAGTTCCCCCAGGGTGTCATTCACCTCAGCATGCAGCCTGTGCACCCATGAAACCCACCAGAACTCTCGTAAATGTATGAAAGCTTATCTTTGCCCATCCTGAAGGCTGTGGAGATCTTTCTGGTGATGTGATGTCTGCACCAGAGATTCACCTTTCTCTGGCCAGTTTGGATAGTTTGGATATGTCAACGTAATAATTTGACCTCCTACCCATGACTGACTTGTTCCTTGGAATGATTTGTTGTATATGCATTTGTTTACCTCCGTTGTCTGAAAAAAATACCTCTGCAAATGCAATTTATAACAGAGAAGATATGTCTTCCAAAACTGCTAGCAGGAAAATAGAGCAGGAATGAACTGCTCAAAATAGCTAGGCTATGATCTGAAGTTATTCCACTTAACAGTGGTGCACCTTTTACTGAACAGTAAGAATGTGCCACCCTGTTGAGTCAAACCAATGGTCCTTCTAGCCTCATTTGTATAATGGTCTGCAACAGAAAAAAGGGCTAAATTTTAAGAACGGGCAACATTTCCCTGATATAATCTCCCAGCTTCACAGCAGTTCATGATCATCCTGAAGCACAGGTTCTAGCTGCACCTTCATGCTGAGCTATTGATGACAGATTTTTTCTTTCTTCATCTGAATTGTTTTTGACTTCACTCAAGTTTTCAGCCTTCAAAATTACCTCTAACATTAAATTCTCCATTTTAATGATTCATGGTTTCAGGAAAATACTTCTGTTTGCTTGATTTTTTTAAAACTCTTGCTAGTTCTTGAATTATGTCATTTTTCTGTTCACCTCCTCTGTGCCATTGTAGCTTTATGGAGTTCATAAATATCATTGTTGAGCTCTTTCTTTTCTGGGATTGAAGGGTACATGTTTATTTGCAACACATTTAATGGTGTTTTATTTGCAAATGCTTTCTTGAGATGCTAAAACTGAAGTGAAGGGTTTTGATAAAAAATGGCTCGTTTTACATCCGGTGCTTATACCAGAAAAGATCTTTTACTATGAGATGGTGTTTACTATTCTAAAATACAGATTCTAAAGTATCCTTTAACAACAGAATTAAACTATTGCAAGAGTCTGTCACTGAACTCCAATATGCATATCACAATGCAGAAGAATGAGCACTTGACCTGTTTTAATATATTTGTCTTTATACCGGAGCAGTGTTTTTTCAAATCTATCTCAGAAAGGATTTTCTAGATTAATTGTCAGTTTACATACATTTAAATATTAAATATTAAAACAAACCATAAAGTTCATTATTAGATGGCATTTTAATTACATGTTTTTCAGCATTTTTACTGAAGGTTATACAGTTAAGTGCTCAACGACCCTTTGAAAATACTATCAATGAGAAGTGCAACATCTGAGACTATAACCTATTATTATTTACACAGGCTTGAATCAATTTGTTTTATTGTTTAACATCTTAGAAAAGCCTTTGTTGTCTTAGAAAAACTCATATACACATCAGTAAACTGGTGAGCCTGCTGTTTTCCCCTGGGTACGTTGCTATGTGGTGTTAATTTTCAGAGAAAGCTGTCGATGGACTTAACATCTGTGAGTATATCATTATGTATGATATACTCACAAGCCTTTGTAATTAAATTGCACTATTTGGTAGAAATGGGATCAGATTTACCAGATGATGCAGCAGAACCTTGTAGTCAGGATTCAAGGTTTTAAATAACACAGCACTCTTTTCTGCAGGTGTGTCTTGAAGAATAATTTGCTACTTTTCAGTACTCTGTAGACCTTCCCTTAATACAGACCATATAGAACTGGTTGAATAATAAATAAATAAAAAAAATATTTCTGACCAAACATATTATAATTAGCAATTAACATTACGCACATCATCTGCTTCTAAAACCAGTTTGGGCCTTGTTGCATATTCCTGTAGCTATTTAGAATAAAAGCGATTGAGCTCTGTGTTATTTGATCCTGTTGTCTATGCCAGAAACATGAAATAGGGAACAAAAGCCAGAAACATCTGAATTCTAACGCCGAGCATTTCCAAAAGGACTCTGCTCATTTTCTTAAAAGGTTCATGGATTTTGCATGTCCCATTTGCTATATGACCAATATGAAATTATTTTGGACCCAGTTAAACACTCACTGAAAACTTAGTTGTCTTCAATGAACTTCTGTCCAGACCTTTGTTTAGATGTCAAAAGATGGATTAAATCCTAATTTAAGACACTTGCATTTGAAATGTCAGCCATTCTGCCTGTGTTTCAATGCTGCTACCTGTAAAGTGATGAGAATAAATTTGACCATTCCCACAGGAGTTTGGAGGGATTCATCAGGACGTGCTGGTAAAACTGAAAAGCACTGGTCCTATGAACATCTTCCTCAGAAGTGTTTATCTTGGCTGTTACTTAGCTCCAGAGAAATGAAGTATTGATTGTCTTCCTAGATTGCTTTAACCCTCTCTACTTTCACTGCAGTAAGTGAAGTTCATAGAGCAGAAACCACTTAATCAAAATGTCACTGGACATGGTCACATTACTACCCAGTGTGCTTTTTAACAACCTCTTAATGGTTGGTGCTACTTTTCATTTAAAAAGAAAAAGTCTGGAAATAGCCCTATACATTTTAGTGGGAACCCTTATCTTGCATACAAATGGCATGCCAAGATCCCAGGGAGAAAACTGCAAGGGAAACTTAAGTTTATTTTCAGTATGTAGGAAAACTGCATCATTTAGGTCTTCTATAAATTTGGGGTTGGAAAGAGCTAGATCAGTTTGCTCTTTCTCCTGCTAGCTTGAGATTTCTTCTCTGTGATTTATTCATAAAGGGATTTATTAATGGGATGCTCAAGATCAACAAATCTGCAGGCTGGTGAGCACCTTTGATGCACTGCTGAGCAAACTGGCGTCCCTTGAATGTGGTGATGTTTAGGAGCACAGACTGGCTTCAGTACCTTTAAATCTTCAAAAACATCTATTTCCTATATTTTAATGTCACTAAGAGAGAGTTCTTCATATCTGCAGAATGACAGTCTCGTGGATGCTTGCTTTGTGCTTTCCTTTCCCCGGCTGTAATTGTTATGATCTGAACTTTATGTGATATTTCTTTATAATTTTAAGAGTAAATTCCATACATAACTTAAAATTAAACAAAATAATTAAGTCCTGGAAGAAAAACTTAATGCTTTGCATCTGACAAGCACTATTAATCTTTCCCGGTAAGGGCTGCAGACACACTGGACATCGGCAGTTAAGATGGAGTGTCAAGGCTGTAAAAACCAAGATAAATGACTGTTTTGCTTAAACTTGTCTGCTGTTGATGGGCCTAAGAGGGGCTTAGCTTCTAAGTGATTTCATAGACCGTATCTGCCCACAACACTTTCATTTGGAGTCATTTTCACACATTTTGAAGTAGTTTTGTTAGCACTCTGTTTCGTGAATATTGTTTTAAAAAATGATTTATAAATGCATTACATCAGTCATGTCTGTAATGGTGTTTGTGCCCTTTGTGGTGCATAAAGGCAACTAAATCATTCCAAATACCACATGTCACGTCCTAGCTTTCCGCTGAGAAATTTGGCAGTCTTTGGAGGCTTGGCAATGTGACGTTACAGGCACTTAAACCTCAACTTCAGCTCTTTCACAGGCTGGTTGAAAAGGGAGGGGGGAAGGGGAAGGACATTTTTAATGTATGGCTCAATGTACAGACCTAAGCTGGGGCTGGGAATAAGAGGACTGAGTAAGAAGTGACAGAGAGTAATGTGCTGCAGAGATGCCTGACATGAAACACATCCACCCCTCCTGCATTGCACAAAAGGGGTTGGTACGTTTCTCCCGATTGCTCTGGCTGATCAGTCTTGGAGGCTCGAGCAACACCTTAAGATGGCACAGCCCAGCCAGGCTAATCCTTGGCAGAGGCACCGTGACAGCTGCCTGGGTTTCCATTTTGAGCCTCTAACCATATGCTGCTGTGGTCATTTGGCCAGGAGGAGTAAAATTGATGTGCCACTTCCCCTCGGGAAGCAGCTGGGGCAGCTGTGGTTCATCTTGTCCCCGCTTTGCATCTCTTCCACGGAGAGTCAGCCGCAGCCATGGCCCCCAGGACTGTGTGCAGCAGGATGATGCCAGACGCTGTGGTTTGCCCATCTTCTGTCACCAAAATGCAACCATCATTGCAAAGAAAACAAACTGAATGTAGGGTTGCTTCATATCCCCAAACCTAGTTGTTGTAATCATCAGGTGATCACTTCCAATGCTTCCTCATCTCTAACACACCCCGCTGATCTTCGCCCCCCAGATTCTGCATTTTTTCTGAGAACAGCATTACTTGATTCTGCCGCTCTGTGAGTCGGCTCTGAGGGTGCCACTCCCTGGGGTAAAACACGGTTATCTTGGTGAATCTGATTCAGGCTCCCATTTGGTAACTTTGTTCTCTCCAGCTAAAAGAAAAGTCATAATTGGTGACTGAAGAGCTTCCTTAGAGCGAAGCATCATTCAGGAGAAAATTATTTTAAGAGAAAACATACCTCACTGTCAATAAAACAGCCTGCCCTCCTACCTGCTCACAAGGTAATTGTGGTTTTCCATGTGGGGGCCCTGCAAGGACCCACTGCCCATTTGCTCTTCTCCCTGCTCGTCTCTGCCAGAGCTCCCTGCCCTGCCCCGCAGATGCAGGGGTCCTTTCAAGGCCCTTCCTACCTGCCGGGAGCCAGCTGACAAGGCCAACTCCAAACCCAGATAAGCGACATTAGCACAATCACATTGGGCACAAGCTCTTCCAAGCTGCCAGCTTGCTCTGCTGGGTTTCTGGTACCCGCACATTACCACATCCCCCCCGCCTGCTGCCCCTGCCTCTCCCCAGCCACAGCACTGTCTCAGTATGGCAGACCAGTGGCAGAGCGGTCCAGGACTGCCAGCTTGGGCAGCTCCCCTCATGGCAATCAGAAAATGGATGCTGCATGATCGGCTTTTCCTTGTGCTCTGTTCCTGCTCTACACGGATGCATTTTATATAATGGAACTGCTGTTCCATCGTGAGGAAAAAAAAAATTTAGATGTGTTGCTGTTTTACCCTTCACCACCTTACTCCTTTCAGTTTCTGTTAAAATGCCAATATGAACTACTAACATCCTAAGCCATAAGATGTATTTAGTTTATAGGCACAATGACTATGTTTTTGGTTTTTTGGGTTTTTTTTAACATGTGAAGTTATGGAAAGACCATTTCAGGGCATTTTAGTGAAGTTCAGAAATATAAATTTAAAAGGTGTAGCTGGGAAGCAACAAGACAATGCAGAATAAGAAGTAGAGACGAAGCCTAACTTTTAACAGTATATCAAGTAAGGTGAATGGTAATCGGTTCATGTATAACAGATGAAGTGTGATTTAGAGTATACTACAGCTATGCAGGATCTACTATCTGGGTACACAGATGTAGGAAGGATTAAAATACTCTTAAATTTTCTCTCTAGTAAGCCATGTGGTGTTGGATATACGTTAATAAGTTGCTAAGTCATAGTTATCTTGGTACTGACTCAATGGTATTATTTGCTTTTTGAAATACATAAAATAAAAAGTAATTATGTAATAATTAAAAAAGAAAGGAAAACATGGTCTCCTGGAAATTAATGACATCCATCCTTTGACTGTCTCTCTTATCTATGCAGGACAGGATATTGGGAATACTATTCTCCTGAAATTTAGTCAGGAAAATACACACACAATATGAGATCTTCTGAGCTTTAACCCGTTATTGCTGATAGCAATCATATTATAAAACTCTTTGTATCTCAAATAGTCACTAAATGAAATACAAATTTGATCTATGCAGCAAGTTTTCAAAAAGCTTAAGTGCCTAGCAATACGAGAAGAAACTTCTAAACATTTTGGGTTTTTTTCTTATCCAGTGAAGCTCATTTTTGCCATGAAGTAGGGAAGTGGTGAAGGAGAAGGGAGAGCAGCAAGCACTAGGCAAGAACTAGGACAAATCAAAACAAGTTACAATGAACTTTCCCAGATCTGTACGTGTCCTGCTACACAATCCTGTGATGCTGAAATCACCCTGACCTTTCCTGTACCCTTCCCCCTCTTGTTTTGCCCGTTGTTTGAGTGTTATTCTTGCATTACGTTGTATGTTAGGTGTGTGCTCATACGTACTCCTATGCATACCTAAAGCGTATGTTCCTTGCATTCAAGGCAGTGCATTTAGATTAAATTAATGGTCTGTTTTGTTCAGTAGTTCCTCTGGAGAGCCAGGTAATTTATGGAGAACTTGGAAAAGGAAGCTATTGCTTGCATAATACCCTTTGGTCAAAACATTTGCTGGGAAATGGGAGAGCAACATCCAAGGCAGAGCGGGGCTGAAGACACTTTCTAGATGAGAGACAAGGTAGAAGGAAGGTGAGGGAGAGGGCAGAGAAGACAAGATTCACAGGGAACGAATGTGTGGGAGCATGGCTTTGTAATCAGGGATGTGGGTATTCAACATGGATGGAAAACTCCCGTGTTCAGGTCTCTTCTTTATGGGCACTGCACAAATCTATGCATGAAAAGGCTTGGGGTAAAATACAAAAGCAGTGGTGGGAGTGGGCACCATGCCTAGACCATCTCCCCCATCTCTCACCTCACTGCTTGGCAGACCTTCCTTCTTTGCTGACTTTTTCTCTGGCTCCCTGCTCCTCGCCAAGCTGTGTGGGTCCCCAGCAGAGCCACGCAGGGGCCCGAAGCCATCTGCTTGCAGCCACGACTTACGCACAACCTTGAGTTCACCAAGGTGGACTGAAAAAGGTGTCACCCTTGCTAAATGTTTCTGCAGGGTAGGGAGGAAGAGGGAGCAAGATAGATGCTTTGGGCATTAAAAAAGAGCAAGTTGTCAGGTTCCTTATGGAACTTGGATAGATAAAAAGCATTTGTGCAACTCTTATATTAGTGTGAATATAAGCATGGGGAGTGCATGCTTTAGGAATGCAAATGGGAGGGATTATCAAAACAGCTTGTTAGAGAGAAGGAGCTTATACTTTTAATGCTTGAAATAGCTTGCTGTTTAATGGCATATAAAGGAAGATTAATTATTTAATTGGTTATAATAATGATAATGGCAAATTAGACATCATATTTGAAAAAAAAAGAGAGAAGTTTATTTGAGGATTAATGTTTTATGTTTTTTAAAAAGACAAAGAATTAAATATTTGCAATTTTGCCAAAAGATGCTTATAGAAAACTTGTAGGGAGGGCTACACTTCATCTCACCTATGATATTTGTTATCCCTATATCTCTTCACTTATAACAGTTATAACATACATAGCCTACATACAATATTTTTACATAATGGTTGATTGTATATTCTATATGTTATCTTCAAACTACATACACAAGGACTATGTGCAAGTGCAGTATTTGACCTCTAATATGTACACAGAGAAAATTAAATTCTCTGCAAACAATATTATTCTGACACAGACCTCAACTTGTATGTAGTAGGCTGAGTCTAACCCGACATTTATTATCTCTGGTTAAAAAGGAACTAATGATCAGGGAAAATACATGATTCCTGGTCCATTTCTCATGGTGTGTCCCCTAAACTCTTCAAGACAAATCCTTTCATGGGCAAGGTGACCCAGAATCAGAATAAACTGTCTACTTTCCCCTTTATCCTCTCTCCCTTCCTTCCCTCCTTCCTTCTTTTCTTCCTTCCTTCCTCCCTCCCTCCCTCCCTCCCTTCCTTCCACCCCTTCCCTCCCCTCCTCTCCCCTCCCTTTCTCCTTCTCTCCTCTCTCTCTTTCCCCTTCCTTTCTTTACTAGCAAATCATACATATTTGGGGGTATATTTTATTATTAGGCTTTACATAGAAGAAAGGGAACTAGCTGAATGAGAAAACGTTTATCAATAGACCTTGATATTGGTATAGGTTAAACAAATTGTGCATTGACAGAGCTTGTCAGTATAATCCCAAAGTTGTTTCCCAACTTTGGAAATTTAGTTTTAACAATTTATTTTGAACAGTTTAATTTGAACAATTTTGAACATCACATTCAAGATTTCTTTTTCACCTGCTTATTTCTGCAATAACAGAAATGCCAAACTAGAACAGATCTGGTCCCTTCTGCACATTTCCCTATGTGTACAGCTGAAGAGAATAATATACTGAGCAAAACCAGGTGGAGATACCAGAGTTATACACCTTCTTAAATACATTTCAGTGTGAGTGGCTTGGGCTTTATATACAGATCTCCTTAACAAAGCTCTCTTCAACATGCTGTCAACTGAGAGAAATGTGGCAGGAGTTTTTGAAAATTATTACTCCCAGGAATACTTCTAAAGCATGAGTAGTCCTGTGAGTTTGGAGTTCAGATGGTAAGAGGCATATCTTAGTTTGTTTAAATCAGGAAAAATATTGTGTTTACTATTACACATCCCTCAGATTGTATCTATTTTTCCCTCTAGTTTTCATTTCTTATTTAGAGAAAGGAGAATTGAGCATAATCACTCAAGTGCAATAGTTTTCCTACAAGAGAGCAACATTTTTGTAACAAGTCAAAGATGCTTAGCAGAGCTAGCATGGTCCAAGAGAGTCTCTTTTGGGCATAATCAGATGTGGACAAAATGCCACACAGAGTTAATTAAAAGAGCGGATTCCAAATTGGGTGATAGTTGCTGTTAATCACGTAGATGCTTGCCAATGGCATATAGATAGCAGAACTTCTTGGCCTCAGATAATATAACAGATGATTGCTCAGCTGCAGAGAGCATATGTCTTTCACTGCACATGATTTAATTATATTTGAACAGGTTCCCTATGAGAAGCTTTCTGTTTGCATATTTCCCTATAGCTATGTTGTTCATCCAGTCTCCTGCAAGAGGACCTGGCCATTCAGCCAGCTTCTTTCGAAGACCACCCTTTCCAGGGAAAAAATGCCCTTCAAGGTCCAAAACCCTATCACTAGCACTAGAGAAAATGTCCTCTCTCACTTTTGGGCTTTCCCTTTAATTTGCTTTTTTAACCAATACAGCTCAATATCTCACCCACACTGGATCGAGGCCTTGAGGTTTCTACCGCTCCTTTCCCTGTCTTCATTCTGTTTTTTTGCCTTTTTTTTCCTCTCCCCTGTGATATCTCTTCCTTCTTATCTGTAAATAGGACACCTGCATATTCTGCATACCTCTGAGCCCAGGGTTGCAGTGCCCAGCGGCTACAAACTCTGATCCAGCAGGATCCTGCAAATGACTGTCTAGGACTTCTCAGCAGTCCCTGGTGAGTGTTGAGCTCCTTCAAAGCTCTCAACTTCTCACCAAAGAGCTGCCATGGAATTTGCTAAGTACAATGATTGATTCTTGATCCCTCTCCTCCTGGAGTCACCTTACTCAAGGATTTAGCCTTACTTAGAGCTGCAAATGCTTAGGTCTTGCTCATGGACACCTTCCTGAAGTGAGGTACCTACCTAGGAAGCTCTGACTCATTTTGTGCAGTTTCCTCTAGGTTAGAGTATGCAAACAAGAAGCACGAAACTCATGCTCAGTTTCCTCTTCAGCCAGAGGGGATTCAAACTAAGATTGGTATGTGGTAACTGGTATTCAGTTTACTAGTAAATGCTAATTAGTTTTAAATCATCAAAAACAGTTATTGAGAAGAGACCAATGGGAATACTACCTTGTGCCTCGCAGGAATGGGAGAATAACAGTCTGGAGGCTGGGGAGTAGGGGAGAGGGAGAATGAAGTGAGAGCTGAGATGGAGAGGGAAGTAGTGTCTGGATCAAGTGAGGAGTTTGTCTGAAGTAAATCTGCTAACTTTGGCTTGTAATCATAAGTTATGACTGTTGTTTTTCTGGGTTTTTTTTCCCCCTATTTGACTACCAATTACAATGAAAAACCCAAGCAAATCAGCTTGGCAATTGGGACCATGCATTTCACTTCTAGGGAAAGTATTATATATATACCAAATAATGTGAACAGCCATGGGGACTGGATCACAGACCAGGAAATTTCATAACCACAGCCTTAGTCTCCCTCTGGCTGGCTGAATCTTGCACCTCTGCTCATGCTCTAGTTTCATCCAGACGTGAGGCAAGAGCTTCCCTTCCAACATATGCCCACTAGGCTACCATGAAAAGTGGTCCCACTTCCTTCAAGCACGTGTCTGAAAGAAGGCCACCATGGCAGCCATGGCTTCATGCCTGTTAGGCATTTTAAAAGCACATTTACTGGACAAGACTCTCCCAGGAGTGAGGTGGAGTTCAGTGACTCACTAATTCTTCTCCAGATCACGGGAGACCTTCGGCAGGACCTAGCACCAGACTGGGGTGTTTCTATGTGTTCCCAAGCGCCCCAAGAGATTTGCTATTGAAAATGTAGAGATCTCTATGTGATTGCTGGAAAAGCAGATTTCTGCAGCACTTTCTTAGGCTTGGGTGCCTAAAATCCCCCTGCGTCCCACTCTTAGGAGAGGTGGTAGTGTCTGGATCTCACCCTCTTTTATGAGTTCCTCCCTCAGGCAGGGAAGTCATGGCCATGACTGCATGTGAATGGATTTGCTCACGCAAATATGAATTTTGTAGTCAGACTTGGGCAAACCACTCTGTGCCATCAGGGTTTCTGAGCTGCGGTTGCAGGAATTGTTGCATGGCTTGGTACCGTGTGAATGCAGCAACATCCTCTCCATTCTGCTGTTTGCCTTGCAGCCGCTTCGCTGATTTTTTATAGTGCTTTTCGTTCTCCCTTTCCCTATAAATTTCACTACTGTGGGATATGGTTTTAACTATAGCTTAGTGTCTTTTACACCTAGAGCTGTTCAGTACATTAGCCTTTTAAGACCTGTGGTTGAATAAGGCTATCACTGCGTTTATATACTACAGTTAGGCTAAATTCAACCATTTCCTCCTGTTCCCAGGAGTGCAGTGAACACTTTTGTTGCAGAGGCTGGAGGTAACACTAGAATTCTCCCCCAAGAAACCAGCAGGTTCTCCTGTCTGCGTAAATGAGTGAAATCAGGACTTTCCTGCAATGCCTCTCTCAGCACTGCTAGTGAGTCATAGCATTCTATACCATTCCCTGCCCTCCACATACATACATACATACATCCCAAACAACTCATTTCCTAGCTCTTTACTTCCCATGAATGACACAAGGCTCTTCCCAGGCCACATTTAGTAAATACTGCTCTGGGTACCACATGGTTCTGAAACTGCCTATTAAATTTGGCCTCTTCATATATAATACACTATTTTTCAGTAGATGACAGGAATGGTAAAGTAACCTGGAGTTTAATTTTAGATAAGAGTGAAGAGAGGAGGGACAATAGGTGATAGAGCCATAAAGTGCAAAAGCAATGATAATTTGAGCTAGTCAGTTTAGAGGTGGTTGTAAATGATGAAAAGTTGTCATTTGAAACACCTCAGGTTTGGCCAGCTTCTGCTGAAGGTCTGACAGTATTCCAGAAGATCCCTGCCCCATTTGCCAGGCCCAACACCTCTTCTCTGGGGACCACACATGTCCAAGCAGACCTAGTCTGGACCTGGGGTTCTGGAAGCAAAGTTTCTCAGCCTTTTGGCAATATCTTGTCATGTGTATCTGGAAGCAGGGACCATTTTTTCTCTCTCAGCTTCTTTGAATGGCTTCAAGGTCCACCCAGATTCTGGCTTGCAGGAAATTTTGGACTTTTTTTCCAGTTCAGATGGAATTTGAGTAATAAATACGTGAAAATGAAGTGCCTGATGATCAAGAAATGTTCAGCTCCAGAAGGAGGAACAGAAATGATCTGTGGCTAAAAAATTGGCAAGATTTAGCCATTATGGGCTAAGATGTGTGTGTCTCACTTTAGCTGTTGGTCACTGTTGGGAACAGGAATGAATCAAAGCTTTCCTAGCTTGCATGCATAGTGGTATTAAAAACTGAAGTAGTGAAGGAGAAGCTGTGGGCTCCTTCTGGTGGGGCTGAGCCACCAGAACCTGGAGAGCTCTGCTGTGTCAGTGTGACTCCCGCCCAGCACTGCCTGCAAAAACACCTTCCTCCCACCCAAGAGGCTTCTCCAACTCTCAGAGAGAAGATAGGGCCCACACTAAATCAGGTGATTGAAATACTCGAGCTGTTTCATTCCTAGGTGCGTGAGGACTTCTGAAGGATGGAGAAAGCAAAACAGGCCAAGTTACCAAAAAGGAATAGAGCTTCCTAATACAGCGCTAGGTGATTAAAATGCTCTGAGGATTGTTGTAGTGTGATAAGAAGATGTCCTTGTGTAGCTATTTCCAGCTAAACCATTTAGAAAAAGAGAAGATATTTTCCCCAAGTGAGGGAGAACTTAATGCTGAAAAAAAGGTCATTGCATATTCTCTGCAGATGACAAATCCAGATGCTCTGCAGTGACAGGTCCAGTGGAATACGGTAGGAAAACAGAATTCATTTTCTGTTGCAAATAAAGTCACCATTCAACTGCTCACCCCAGAAACTCTCGGCCGAGAAGCTAACACGCCTGCTTGTTACAGAATATATTTACATTTTAACTACAGTAATAAAATTCCCATAGCAGGACTTCAGTGGAAGCACAGTTCTGCTTCAGATCCTGTATGATATCAGACTCTGTGGGCAGATTCGAGGCACTGTTCACAGAGCACATACCTGAGCATGTGCCAGGGCACACAAATTGGTGTACAGAAACAAATTGACATGGTCTCCACTCTATTGCTATTTTTCTGCTTTGGGAGACAAAACGCGTAATGAAAAATGACGTGCTTTTATGGTAACACATATGTTAAAGAATAAAAAGCAATTTATATTCTATTTACATTTTTTTCTTGCCTGCCCCTACTTTATTACTGTGTATTTGTCTGCTACCTCCTACTAAAACCAGATTTAATTATGCTACTGTTAGTGGCTATGATGCTAAATTCCAACTGACATTCATCACAGTCTATGGCTTATCATCTGAGGGAGGAAAGAAGCGACTCTCCTTTTTTCACTAGGATGAATAAACTCATCTCCAGAAGATGAAAGTTGGCCCAGACTATTTCCCATCCCTTGAACCAAATCTAATGCATTTTCAAGTAGAGAAAAATTGCTAAAAATTGAGCAAAGTCTGAAACTTTTTGTCCCTGAGTAACCTGGTTGATTTCAGCAGGACCGAGTCAGCCCAAGTCAGGGAGCTGTGATTCGATATAAAAACGTATTTTAGCTAAGAGAAAGGACAGAGGGACAATTTTAGTTATGCATGTTGGGTGATTGCATTGAGGAGGCACAAAAGGCATGCATGCTCCAGAGTACCAGCTGTCTGCGTATAGATCTTATGATTCTTCTTCCCTTTTAATTCCTCACAGACTGAGAGGAATAATTGCACTTGTATTGCAGGGTACCAAATCCCTGTCCTTTCCTTGCCTTTCCTTGCCTTGTGTTTTGCCTTGCTCTACCTTACCTTTGCCTTTGCTCATAACAATTCAATTTTATGGTTAGTGTAAAATTGTTGTCCAAAAAGTTTTAATTTAAGAGTGATTATTTTGTAAAAATAATACCCGGAGGTTCTGTTTGCTCTCTCTCAAGAGCTCCTCTAAGAAATTAACTCAAATTACAAGCAGAACTCTTGTATTTTGCTAGCAGTCAGCCCTCTAAGTACTTTCCTTATTTCCAAAAATTGTGATGCATTTTCCCTGGTTTGTCCATTTTCATTAGTGCTTAATAAAGTCTCCACAGACTGTGTGCAGCTGCTGTTTGCACCATGCAGTTCTGGTACCTTAAGTGATTTTGCGTCTACCTAAAGCAATTCAGAAATTGAAAATGATGGAGGCTTTGTGGGTGGTGTTGACCCTGGAAAACAATCAGTGTTCCTTCCTATACATTTTCTTCCAAAGCTGTATGAATTTTGCATGTCTGATGTGAGCAAAATATGATCAGAAAAGCAGGAATGTGACCATCACTGGTAAATGAATGTACAGCTAGAAATTACTTGCTGGGTCACGAAACATCGTAGCTGTACTTTTTGAAGTATATGCTTTTCTACTGTTTGTTGGGGTGAGTCCTGGCTGGCAATGGAGGTCTGGGCTGGGACTTTTCCTCCTCCTGAGTATGGTTGGAAAGAGCTGGGATGTGTGCCAGGGCACTGCCAGCAGTGGCCGTGTACCTGCCCTGGGAAGGTGCCCCCATGGGGCCACGCATAGCCCCAAGCAGCAGCCACCCGGAGCTCACCAGGGCACAGCCAGGTGGGATGAGGAGAGACCCGATCCTGCTCCCAGCGGCTGCCAAAGCCTTGCTGGGCACCTCAGCCCCTTGTCGGTGGATTTCTTCCTTCTGCCCATGAAAGACCAGCCTGGCTGCACGCAGGCTGCGGGTGGTGTCACGCCTGCTCTGAGATGGATCCCGGGGTGTCAGCACGCGGAAGGATGGTAATAATTACCTCCCTGTGAACTGCACTCAGTTAATACATGTTAAGGAGCCTCATACAGCAGTACACAGAGATAATCAGTCCCCAAAGCAATTAACAGCTGCCAAGGAAGAAAAGTTAGCAGGCATCATTTACTCTTTTTTAAAGGGCTGATGTAGAAAAGGGAATACAGGATCATCTGCAGTTACATCAGATTTTTGTAACGCAGCATGGGAGTCGCGCCTTTTGGAAGTTAACAAGTAGCAGGCTTAAAGGCAGTCAAGTAAACACGGAGACTTAAGCTCTCTTAAGGGTACAGGCCATGTGAAAGAGCAAGCAGGCACCACACCAGAAAGGTGAGTAAGAAGATTTCTTGGCTTCCAAGAGACTGATCCCTGGGCACCCTGTACTAAAGTGCTGACGTTGCAAGTGTCTCTGCCTTGCGGAGGGGATGGCGGTGCACAGTGATTCTGGCACACGCCTGGTAAATGGTACTCAGCATCCACACCTCATCCTGAAGAAGGTGAAGGTGGCCTGATGCCTGATGCTCCCAAACACCAGTGGTTTGGTCCCTGGTACAGTAAAGGTTAAGGAAAGCTCTCTTGCAAAAGGCTTTTACTTTCTCTTTCCTTCTGTGGGACATTGCTTCAAACCCAAACTTCCTTAGAGGGGAAAAGAATGGGCTTTTGTCAAGGTGAATGCCAAGAGAAGCTATAATCCATAGCACTTTGCTGGCAATACACAATGCAGTCAAATGAAGTACAGACTTGTCATTATAGGCTGTAGCCTACAGTGGGTAAATAACCTGCTACAACCTGCTACAAAGACTGGCATGAAGTGACCTGCCAAGACCTGCCTGCCAGCCAGTGTGCAGATGCCTCTGCCTTTGTTTTCTCCTGACAGCTTTTATTCTGTGCCTAAAAAGGTTTTTAGCCTCTGCTCTGTGCTGCTGATCTTCCTCCTACTGGGTTTGCTCCAATGCCTGCACCCGGCAGCTGTGGCCCTCCAGGTCTCAGATCCTTGAGAAATGCTTTTGTTTCCCTAAACCTGCAACTTTCCATGTGAAGGTCAGAGAGAAAAGGTAGCTAGACAAGGAGGTCAAAACAGAACAGATTTTTTACTGTGGGACAGTGAAAAGTCTTGTTGCATGAGCTCTTTATAACATGGGTAAAGCACTGGCAGATATACTGAGGAGAGCCTGCCCAACTGGTGGGGAACCTGGAGAAGTCTCCCTAAAGCTTTCTGCTGCCTCTGTGCTGTTGTACAGCTTGTTCAGATGAAGTTAGTCAGTGATTTATACACTGAATTATGTTTAATTGAAAAGCTAGTGGGTTCAATTTTCAATGGAAACTCTCATTATCTATTTACAATAATGCAATTCTGAGATTTGTTTAGAATAGTAACATTGAGTTTATTTATGTCACTCCAGATATTTTCTCTCTTTCTTCTATTTATAATTTAGAAATCCTGAGCATGTCACATTTCTCTGCAAGTCAACATACCCTGTTATTTGCAGTTACTGAAAATAATATTTTGGCTACAATTAAGATGGCAGCAATCTGCTGCTTCTCGTTAATGAAATGCAGTGATTCATATCTAGGAAGTGAGAATTCATAGCTCTGAAGAAAGAAAAGATTTGTCAACCCGTAGTAGTAAACAAAATGAAATTTAGTTTCAAGTGTTTACAAGAGGAAGCTTAGAGGCTTAATTGGAATATGTTACTGGTTTTTTGTGGGGTTTTTTTACTTTTACTTTTAGCACTTTCTGTCATTTGTTTGTCCTGCTTTACACGGTCTTTCTGATTAATATCTTTTTATGGGCTGAATTCTGTCTTCCTTCACATAGGAAGGGACCCATCAAATGATATTTCCACTAATCACATCTGGATTTAGTATTTTCCTCTTTTCACATTGCCTCAGATGCTTAGAGATAAGGATGAAAATAAATGGTTTGACATAATTTCTAACAAGACCGAGGAGACAGGCCATGGCTGCCAAGGAAAGTGACAGCCACAGACAAGATATGCATTGCTTTGTTCTTCCCTTCAAAGCCTTTGGTTCATCTCTAGCATTTCACTCTTGATTACATACCAGATAACTGTCTCACATGGGGTTTTTTTGGACAAGAAGGTCTCTCAATAGACTGAGTTTTTCTTTTTGTATGAGAATCATGTCGTCTGTGTACAAAAGCACTGGACCAGCACCCAATTTTCAGTTTTGCTCCTATTCGGTCCTAGGCTTTCTGTATGGTCTTGGATGTTATCACTCAGAAAAGGAATCATCTCTTTTGAACCTAAACATTTGAAATTTAGGTGTCACACCTGGGCTTCCCTCCAGAGCACATGGAGAGAGGAGGGGACCCCAGAGGTGTCTGCCCTGGGGGAATTACCCCCAAGTGCCTATGGGTCTCCCACATTGCTGCAGAGCCGCACTGTGACTGCACGGCTAATGCCATATTTGAACGCCTGGTTACGTGCCCTGGATCCTGTCTCCAGTCTTCCCATTTCCCACCTGTAAAAGGACATAATAGTAGTTCCTTTTCTCAGTGAAGAGGCACAAGTCTGTAGGTTGGTGACTATCCAGACAATATGCTGATGGACCAAAGTTTTTCTAACTTTGGCCTGAAGCCACAGGGGAGGAGGGTTACTCTGAACTCAACAGTTTCAGCTGTGGGGAGCACTGCGATACTCTTGCAGTGTAATCTAGATTTTGTGGGCACACAGTCTAACAAATCTTGCAGTTGCTAATGCAACCTACCAACATCTGGGCATACATTTCTGCAGTAGCCATCAAACCAGATGCCTTTTTTCCTTGTGTTCTGTCAGTCTGTTAGGATTTCTTTGTCTGTGACTGCTGACAGCATCTGAACTGCTATTTCTTGATGCCAGAGGCAGAGCATGACCAGGAGAAGACATCTCACCCTTGCCTTGGGAAAACTCTCTTGAGCAGTCTTGCTCACATAATGACACCTCATTTATTTATTTGTGCTGATATTCCTAGAGGAAAACTGTTTCCCACTTGTATTAATGATGCTTGGATATCTTAATGTAGAATATAATGTTAACAAAAAAAAAAAAGTAAATTATGTCCAAAGCTGAATGTGCTTGGACTTGCAAGAACACAGGCATTCTGCCTAAATCCTATTCCTTTCAGTGATGCTGAGTTTCTTCTTTCCAGACTGATAAGACAGTCAAGCAGATTTGTATGTTAGACTAACTCCAAGGTAAATTCCCGTCTTCCCCTGTAGCGTCATTCTTCATCTCAAGGCAAAATCTAAGAGTCTGGAATAACCTATGCAGAGCACTGGGCCTCTGCCTCAGTGCGATGAATCTTTTTTCCTAATGATATCAAGACATATGATCTACTAATCATGTTTTAAATAGGTAAAAAATGGCATATAAAAATTACACAAATCACCCTAGCTGGTCTTTGACTGTTATTCAGCACCTGATTGAAATGCCTTCATTTTCTAGTTCAGAATTAATTACTTTCTTCTTTCCAGGTGTAGATTTGTGTATTTTGTTCCTTGGTGGCATTTTCAGAAATCAGGGTGTTTGATTTGGATACTAAACTGGTTTCAGTTGGAAGGCACGAGGATACAGTAATGAGAAGCTATTTCCTTAAGAGAACTGGTAACTGAATGAAGAGAAGTCTTGAAAGGAGAGAAAGTGCTTAATATTCATGGACATATTTGAGTTGTCTTTTACGTTCTGCCAAAAAGAAGCCCATTCTTCTTGCCTTAATGGCATATAGATTTCCAAGTATATCGCCCACTTAATTATCCAGGTACCATTTATTAGTCCAGGAAAACACATTAACAAAGATATTTGTAAAATCTTGTGGACAATGATTACCCTGAAATTAATGCTGAATGAGATATCCTCACCCAGTTTTACTTAACTGTTTTAAGAAGTTTTTTATTTGGAAAGAAAAATCTCATTTATTACAAGCAAGAAGAGCAAAGTAACACATTTTGTAACATTTAAAAGTACCACTGTTTTGCACCTTCAAGCCATCTAGTGACACAGATATAGAGGATGTAACTATGGCAGCTCTGCAGTGAAAAGTGCTAGTGAAGTGTTAGTGTTCAGCTGCTAAATAATAGCTTGAATTTGAAATTAATTGGCTTAAATGTCCTTTTGGTTGGCTGCATTTTACCTGTTCAGTGGGTTAGATTGTTACTGTTATATAATTAAAAAAGGTTTTGAGACACTTTCATCCAAAAAGTAAAGGAACAAGCCCTTTGCTCAGTAATTTAAACTCTAAACATAAGCGTGACCTTCCTCCCTGAGCCAGAGATGATGGAAAAGGGAAGGAAAATTGTTGCTATGATAGGACTAACTGGTTTGTCATGACGGCATAGATCCAAATGCAGCCAGGGCTTTGTGCAGGGGAGTTGGGGAGCTCATCCCCATAAGGCAAAGCAGCAGCTCCTGGAGGAAATGGCCTCTGGGACAGAACTCAGGTATTACTAAGACACCCCTATTTCACCTGGGACTGGGAGAGGAAAGACTTAATCCCTCATTGCCTTTTCTGATGTTTGAAAATCTCCTGAATCCTCTCTGCCATGACCATCGCTCGCCTCATTCACCACCTAACCTGGAGACAGCAGCAGGCATTTCAACCTTGCACTCCCCCCTTGTTTGCAAGGGGAGCGGAGCTGTGGTTCAAACACACTAGCCGTGTGGGTTTGGGGTAGAAAAGTCTGCATGTGGTGTCTGCACTGAAATCCAGGTTGCTCTGGTGTGACTACACCTGGGAGTCCTAACTCTTTATTGCTGCTTAGCCAGTCAGTCCTCATTACACATCCTACATCATACGAAGTGTTGCTGTACAAATTTCAACAGTCACTTCTCATAGATAATGAAGATTGTACTAGTTTATGATTTTAAAGACTAGCTATTATTTGAGGGCAGATGAGGGAAAGATGTGCCTGACAGTAGATTTTCTTCCTAATCTAGTGGAAAAAAACATAATGAAAGCCCAAAGCTGAAATAAGTCAGAAATTTTCAAGATAGAGTAGGTGCTCAAGCACTGAAACAGTTTTCCTGGAATCGCGATGGATTTTCTGCCACTTGACAATGAGGATGGGACCTGTCTGATCAAATCTTGACAGTGCTGACAGGTAAGCTGAGCCAGTCATCTTCTCTTCCCTGAACAAGCAATGTGGAGACAGAGGCATATTGGGGACATAGTTCATATCAGTCCAAATTGGACAGTGAAAATAGTAATATGAATTGTAAGATGAAGGTGCCCATTTTGCCCCACTGACTGTAAAGACAGTTTTGGCCAACTGATTCACCTGTGAACTTTTGTTCCGTAGGTGCCAGAAGTCAGACAAAATTAATTACACCCTAAATTCCTTCTTACCATACTGCCGTAATTCAAGCTTGATATATGGGCTTAGTATGCAAAGCATAGTGCAAAGCTCTGATCCTGGTGTCATGCAGGAGCTCAGACTGGATGATGATCCTCCAGTGGGACAACCACCTGCAAGAGAAAAAACTGCACTAGGAAGACCGTGAGATTTGTAGGAGCAGTGAAAGCTTAATGGTACAGCTAGAAAAGTGGACGAATTACCACCATACTGGTCAGAAACAGAAACATCAATCGTCAAACAACAATCACACGGCAAACTCTGAGTTTAACTTAATTCTCCTCCTGAATTAGGTTGTTCTAGGGAGCAGGGCTGTCAGCACCCATGGAGCAGAGGAAGATGTTAACAAGGGGAAAGACGACAAAAAGGGTGTTGATTTAGTGCAGTGTATGGAAAGTGCAAATTATGACAGAAACCTAACTTGATACAAAAGTGAACAAATTCTTTAGGAAGCACTCCAACTGAAAAAAAAAAAATCAGATCAAAATGTTTTATTTGGTAAATAGAAAGAATAAATAAGTAGCTAAATTCAGACAAAGCATTTCCCATAAAACCCTAGGATAGATTCGTGCACAAAAGTCTTGTTCCATGGACTGCATGAATTCGTAATGTTATCTATGTCAAGAGGAGCCGTGGCTGGGCTTGCCTTTGTGTGTGTTCCCTGCTTTCAGAATAATGTTTACTGAACTGAGGAAAAAAAACCCAGGCAGTTCTGCAAGGCATTTCCAGCAATTAACCTGCAGATTCTCATTTAAGTAGCCCCTGCTGAACACTATTGCAGGCACATACTTTATTCAAAATATTTATGTAACATCACAGGGTAGCGGGTTTGATTAGGAAGCTTCTGAAGAGCACAACCGTTCATGTGACTATTCAGTTTGCTGGTCAAAAACTTCCAGTGTGCAGCCAATAATACAAATAGGAATTTGCTGTATTTTTACTTAGATATTCCCAAGGGTTTGTTTTAAATTATTGCGGTGGGTTGACCCTGGCTGGACACCAGGTGCCCACCAAAACCACTCTATGTCTCCCCTCCTCAGCTGGACAGGGGAGAGAAAATATAACAAAAAGCTCATGGGTTGAGAAAAGGACAGGGGGAGATCACTCAGCAATTACCATCACGGGCAAAACAGACTTGACTTGGGGAAAAACAGTTTAATTTATTACCAATCAAATGAGAGTAAGGTAATGAGAAAATAAAAACTAAATCCTAAAAACACGTTCCCCCCACCCCTCCCTTCTTTCTGGGCTCAACTTCATTCCCAATTTTCTCTCCCTCCTCCCCCTGAGTGGCGCAGGGGGACAGGGAATGGGGGTTGTGGTCAGTTCATCACACGTTGTCTCTGCCGCTCCTTCCTCCTCAAGGGGAGGACTCCTCACAGTCTTCCCCTGCTCCAGCGTGGGGTCCCTCCCACGGGAGACAGTCCTCCATGAACTTCTCCAACATGGGTCCTTCCCATGGGCTACAGTTCTTCACAAACTGCTCCAGCGTGGGCCCCTTCCACGGGGTGCAGTCCTTCAGGAGCAGACTGCTCCAGCGTGGGTCCCCCACGGGGTCACAAGTCCTGCCAGCAAACCTGCTCCAGAGTGGGCTCCTCTCTCTCCACAGGTCCACAGGTCCTGCCAGGAGCCTGCTCCAGCGTGGGCTTCCCATGGGGTCACAGCCTCCTTTGGGCATCCACCTGCTCCAGTGTGGGGTCCTCCACGGGCTGCAGGTGGATATCAGCTCCACCAGGGACCTCCATGGTCTGCAGGGGGACAGCCTGCCTCACCATGGTCTTCACCAGGGGCTGCAGGGGAATCTCTGCTCTGGTGCCTGGAGCACCTCCTGCCCCTCCTTCTTCACTGACCTTGGTGTCTGCAGAGTCGTTCCTCTCGCATATTCTCACTCCTCTCCCCAGCTGCAGTTGCGCAGGTTTCCCCCTGCCCCCTTCTTAAATATGCTATCACAGAGGTGCTACCACCGTTGCTGATGGGCTCGGCCTTGGCCAACGGTGGGTCCCTCTTGGAGCCGTCTGGCATTGGCTCTATCAGACATGGGGGAAGCTTCTAGCACCTTCTCGCAGCAGCCACCTCTGTAGCCCTCCCGCTACCAAAACCTTGCCATGCAAACCCAATACAATTATATTGTAGGAGTCTTGACTGTTACATGTTATTTCTCCACACTGCATAGAAAAAAATCTCCTGGGGACTTTTATAGTAATTTGGCAGCTGAGCTCTGCAACATAACTAGATCTCTCAAAAGACTGAATCATTTTTCCCTGCTAATGATCCTTAATTTTCTTTTCAGAGGAAATAAAATTCATAGTGAAAATCATTCTTTATTAAATGACATTTGTAATAAACTGGTACACAGAAAATGAGATTGAACCGAAACTCCAAAACTTCTCTCTTTTTTTTTTTTTCTTTTTTGCAAACTGCTTGTTAACATTCAGGCTTCTGCAAATAGCGAGGATATGTATATGGTCTTTGCTATTCCTCAATTCTTACCAATCTGTCCAGTGTTGAGGTAAAGGAATAACTCTTACTCATTTCACCCTCCTATTTCCTTTTGCTGAGAGGATTATAGTGTGTCCTCTAAGAGGAAATTGAGTTTCTGGACTGCTAAAGCCATAGGGAAAGAAAATTAAAAAGACACAGTGAGAGGGAAAACTATGCTGTCAAGGAAAGCCTCAAGAAGCATCATAAGCACTGAAGTCTTATGTTGTTATGTGGGAAACAATACCTAGGACTTTATCCAGACTTCTGGAGATTTTCTGAGTTGTAGCTGTCACAGTTAGGGCATAAGAAGAAGAAAGGTGCTTGGCAGGGTCAGACCAGGGTCCCCTCTAGCTCTGCCGTCTGCCTCACTGAGTGTGAGCCTGGGAGAGCACCTGAGCCTATCTTCTGTGGGGTACTCCCTTCTACTCCCAGCACCCACAAGGGTTGCATTAGGGATGCTGGAAGCTACATCCTTGACTATTCCCTTTACTACCTGCTTATGGGCCTGTTGTCCAAATTTGTCCAAACCTTTTTGGAGCCTGCTGATGTTGCCTGCCTCCAGATGTTCCCAGGGCAGCACATTCCAGAAGTCCACTATCCAGTGCTTAAAAAATACTATTGTCCCCTTCAGGCTGGTCTACTCATTTCCTAAATGACCTCTTGTTCTAGGATTGTAGGGCCTGGTGAATAACAGTCCTGCATTCAACCTTATTCATCACCTTGATTTTTGTGAACCCCCATCACATCCTCTCTCTGTCTTTTCCTTGGCTGACACCACAAACACATCAGCTCTGCGTGCATCAGCGCAGTTTGCACCCTGTTGAGCCCTGCCTGAATCGGACGGTATTGCTGGAGCTGTGCCTGATCACTGGCAGTTTTGTGAGGGTGTCATTTGCGAGGCAGCTCAGATCCCCCTGCCCCCTTGTAGTCAGATAAATGTAGGGATGTCACAAAGTCTGTGCTGTCCTTCTGCCCCACCCCGAGCAGATCTATTGGCTTCTGCATTGTCATCTTTCCTGGGGCAGCTCTTTTTCCTCCTGAGCAGCAGTTTGGGCTAAGATCCTAAATTTCAACAGGACTGACTTTAAAGCAGCATGTGGCTTATGCCAGCAGCAGGCCAGCAAGCAGTTGCAGCAGTGCTCAGTGATGGCCATCTAGGACAAAAGCTCCATGGTAAAAACCAGTTGTTTCAGACGAGCAGCAGAGCCCCCCTGTTTTTGCTCCCCTTGAAGTAACGGTACCCCCTTGGCTCTCCCCCTCCTCGCTCCCCTATTCCCCATAGGACGCCCACACCAAGGAGGAGGCAACAGTGCTGGGACTGATCCGGAGGGACCGGGGCCCTGCCAGCGGGTTGGTAGGTGGGTGCTGACAGGCTGGCCAGACGCTGCCAGGCAGCACGGGTTCAGGCTGCGTGCTGTCAATGGGGATGCAAATCTGATTTTCCCTTTATCTGGCTGCAGGCTTTCCAGAAGCACTTTGTGTCCTTGAGACTTCCACTCTTTAAACTTCACTCCTGTTGCACAAGTTCAGTAGGTACTGAAGAGGTAATGGGGAGAGAAGGTGATGGCTAGGCCGACAAACTATGCAGCTGCAAAACTGAATTTCCTTCGGAAATCAATGTATTAACAGAAAACAGTGAGCAATCTGGCTAGCGAGCTGTTACTCGTTGTCCATAAAAGAACGCAGCAAGCACCATCTCCCATTTGTCACTCTCCAGACCGTGTCAGAGTGCCTTCATGCAGGTCAGAGCTGTGTCCTTACAGCAATTACTGCGGTCTTTGTCAGACCTCTTGAACGAGAACAGCGTAGCGTCTGCTTTTCAGGGTTCGCTCCCTCTAAGGAAATATCCTGGAAAGTCCTGTAAACGCTGCACAGGAAATTGTAGCTTGCTGTGTTGAAAATGAAGTTAAGGTCCCACGTATGCCTGGGGGCTGTCATTTCGTACCAGGCACAGGGCACGCCGTCAAGATTCACACTGGCTTTCATCTTTGGCTACGCATAAGCAGCGTGACTTCAGATGTGAATACACAGTCCTGAATTTCTTGGGCAGAGCAGCATCACTGGGGTGCCTTGCAGTGAAACACCTAGAGCTGGATGCTCACACCCAGGCATTTGCCAGAAGCGATTCTTGGGGTCTGACAGATTTTGCATGACAGGAGGTATGCAAGCCTCGAGCATGTTGGGAAGCCCTGGGGGCAGTCAGCTTGTCTGCTGTGCCACCCAGTGATGTCCTTACTAAATAGACAGTATTAATGCTTCCTCTCTAAAGTACCTCTGAATGTCCAGATGGAGAAAAATGAAACCTGCTGAGTAGACAATTAAAAAAATCTGTTCCACATATATAGTGTTTTGTAAAGTTCTCTCTCTCTTAAGACTTGGGAGAGGACAGTTGGCCACAGGCTTTATGTTGATAACTTGTTTAACTTCATGTATTAAGACATGAAATATACATTATGGCTTTACTGGCATGTGAAAGGGGCAACTTAAGAATTAAAGTTCTGGATCTAATAAAGATACAAGGAATTATGGCTGCTAAAGAGCTTGCTCTCATTAAAGAGACCAAGAGAACAGTATGGTGCAGTGCTCTAGTGCCCACTTAACCAAAAATCTAGGCTAGAAATATAGTGATTTTCCAACATAGATTGTTGCAGCCTCCATTACTTGATTCATCTCAAAAGCTGTTTGAGTCTCTAAGCTATGCAGTAGCAGCGACAAGAAAGCTGCTTTCTCATTGCAGCTTCAAACTCCCTCCCTTCGCCCTCCCGCTTCCTCGCTCCTCCCCGAAATAGCTCACACTCAGCAACACTTAAGACCCATAGAGATCCTCAATATATTTTGAATTGCTGGGTCATTTTGTGAGGTGCGGTGTTCTACTCCATCACCACATTTTCTAGCTGTATCAGCCTGGATCAAAGACCAGGAGCTCCTCAGTGGCAAAAGCGAAGACCTACAGTGTCAGACGTTATTAGATGCAGGCAGTGCTAGTAAGAGATCCTGACTCTAACAGACTATAAAATCTGAGGATAGCTGTGCTGACCAAAGGTCGAGCTACTTCCAAATCCTGTCTCTGACAGTGGCTACATGTGAATGCTTACAACAGACTGGCAGGACAGGCCAAGCACGTAGCAATACTTCCATAATGTGTCCTTTAGTCTCCAGCAGTTTGTTGTTCAGACATTCCTAAACCTTAAGCAGTATCTTTGTGTTTAACAGCCCTTAATGGATTTTTCTTCCATTAATTTGTCTCACACTGTTTTCAGCCCATTTAAACTTTTAGCATCCACAATATCATAAGGCAATGAGCGTTGTAGTATAATTATGCGATGTGTGAAGAAGAATTTTCTTTTGCTTATTCAGGATCATCATCCCACTAAGTTCATTTTATGCCTTTCTTTTTACACTAGGGAACAGTGTGCAGTCACTGCCTAGTCACAATCTTAGTGTTACTCGTGATTTTATAAAAAACCTGCTGCACCCACTTCAGTCACCTCTTTTGGACATGGAAGACTCCTAACTTACTTGGTTGCTCCTCATATAAAAGCTGGTCTGTAACTTCAATCATGTTTGTTGTCCTTCTCTAATCTTTGGCAGATGTTCTGTCATCTGAGGTGAGCAGTTGAGCGTGAGATGGGTTGTATGGATTGATTTTTGAAGATATGTTAATTCATATCACTTAGCTGCTGAACTGAAAATGCTATCTTTCTGGCACAGCACCACTATAAAAATTCAGATAATATACTCTTTCAAGATAGAGAACAAAACTTCTAGAAGTCTAATTACTTGCAACATCAGTTCATTTAAAAGCTCTTCATTTCATAACATAAGAAAAATATCTATGAGCTACTCTTTCACACAATTTTCTGACAGAAATGTAGTGTTTAATGCACAGAACAGGACTATTTCATTAGGAAATCAATTTAGAAGCAAACATCCCGCTTATTTATTGCAAATAATTAATGGTTATGCTGCTACACTGGCACCTGAAATAGTAGAGATAGTATTTGGCTTATGAGAAAATTATCTTTTAGTGAGATTTTGAAATTATCAGAACACACAAAGTGTAACTTCAATATTGAAGAGTTATGCTCCTCTCTGTTTTACCAGAAAACAGGTAAACAAAGAAAATCTTGTAAAAGTACCTCATGATGGGTCCTTCAGGGCTCTAATTTCTATGGGTACTCAGCACTCAAGTTCACTTGAAGTGAGATCATTTCTTTCAGGTAAGCTGAAAGTAATGCTACTTTCACAGAAAGAGAGTGAAGAGTACTCTACTGCAGCTTGTGCAGTTAAGGAAATTACAGCAGTTCTTAAAAACAGCCCTGAGGTTCACACTATTATTTTAGCACATTGAACAGCTGCGTCTTGAGTCAATTTAATCAGCGAATTGTATGTCCTTTGGCTTGATCATGACCCAAACTCTTTTAATTAATTAGCCCGATTCTGTTCTTCAAAGCGGTGGAAACAAGGCACATCTCAAGTGAAATAATTGTTATTACCTGATGGGTCCCATTAGAAAAACTCCTGATTTCAGGTAGGACAGGCAAACCAGGGACCTCTTCTTTTTTGTACACACTTTGAAGCTGAGCTCCCTGCTGCAGGTTTGCCCTGTCACAGGACAGCTGCTCTCACCCCATTCGGTTGGGTTAGATATATAGCACTTACTGCCTTTTTCCCTTCCTTACATTTCTCAGCCTCCCAAAACAACAACAAGAAGCAAATAGAAACTTTACATCTGCTGGGTTTTCTGGCCCTCATTTCTGGTAGTAATACCTATTTTCTACAGTCAAACAATATTTCTCTCTTTTAAGGTAAAATTTAACATTTTTGCCTATATTCACATTAACAAGTAGCTCAGTGCAATAGGAGTGAATCCATGAATTCAGACATGGGTGCTGAGGCCCTGACATCTACTCCATCATCAGTCTGATGGACCTACTTTGGCCTAGTCCCAAAGGCTCTGATCCCAATCCCTCACCCCACATATGGATCAGAGCTGGGACCAGTTTTTGACTCAGACTCTCATGTTCCCATTAGGGACTGGAGCTCGGCTGATGACTGCCTGGAACAGAGGCACCAATCTAGTTCGTGTGGACCAAAACCACTTTGAGGACTGAACCAACACACACCATAAGTGGTCATGATCAGGAGATTTGCCCCAGAACGGCTCCACTGCTCTAGACCACAAAGTGAACATAGACTTGGCCTTTCTCTCCCTGCAGGTGCCTTCTCCATACCTGTGCAGCGCTTCTAGCCAGATGCTCTTTGCTTCTACCCTCACCAGTCCACACTCCCACGTTTCCCCAGACACATCTCTGACATGGTTCCATGGGAGTGTTGGGGTTAGGGGTATCATTCCTGCAAACAGACCAGCTCAGCATTCCTCTACGCTGGTTAAAAAAGGGTTGAAGACACAGCCCCAAATTATAACAAAGTGGAAAATGAGAGGAATGATTCATTTAATACCCAGCAACGAAAGCAGTGACTGAGCTGAGAGGGAACAATGAGAGTTTGTCTGCACTTCTCCAATACTGGAACGAACTGGTATTTGCTCTCTTAACTATGGCAGTACTGCCATTTTCCAGCTCCATATTCAATCGATATTTTTGGCTTAATTCTCAGCTGGGGCACTCTTTTTTTTTTTCCCCTTCGTTTCAATAGCCTCCAGTTAGCTAATAAAAGAGAGCCACCTACACTGAGCTGTTTATTGTCGCCCACTCCCTGTACCGGCGGGATGGTGGCGAGCAGGGGACAGGTGATTCAGTGTTAATTAGACCTTTCCCACACAGCAGGTTTCCCAAGAGCTGCAGTTACGAGTGACGCTCTCAAATAAAAGCCCAGACTGGGGCTGCAGCTACAAAATACTCACAAAATAGCAATTCTTTAACCCTGCCTTTTTTCTTTTCTCTTCTGAGAGCATCCCCATGCTGGGACGGTCTCTCAGGGTAGCAGCACTGCTCTAATAGAGCTCCCCCACACCGGAGAGCCCTGCTCTGGGCTGTCAATGTACTCTCCTCCTTCCCTGACCCCTCCACAATGTTTCCTGGTTTCTACCTTTTCTCCCTTTCTTCCTAGCAGTCATTTCCTCAATAAGGATAAGTACGATACATTGTTCCTGCATCTGTCTTCATATGCTGGACTAAATGAACTGTTGTTAGCACATTTGGATACGACACTGTGATCACATTGCAAAACCAATCACCTCTTCCCATTCATTGAGCATGAGGAAAAATAAGGTTAAACCTTTTTCCAAGGAGCCTGAGATAGATATACCCAGAAAAGCTTCTGACAGACCAAATTCTGGCTTGCACAAGGAAACAAGTTTCTCTAGCTGGCCAGTTTCACCAGATGAGTGAGATTTGTTTTCTCAATCAATTAATACCGCTCATAGATCACTGGGTCAAACCTTCAGAGAATCCAAAACAGGCTTTGCTGCTGGTGGCAGATTGTGACCCAGCTGGCTGGTAGCAAGGAAACTGGAACTGGTTCAGACTATTTTTTTTTGCTCTGTGCAATGGTCCTTGCTTTACCTACACCACGTCAAGAAAAAGCACCCTCCACAGTTCTTTGGTGACATTTCCCACGCTGCCATTGCTGGTTTTATTCACCTTCTCTTCTGTACGAGGGACTTTTCTTACCATGAAAAGAGTGGTGGGTGATGGTTTTGCCTGTTCAATGGCTAGTACAGGTGAAATACTTAATCCTACCTTTCAGGATTTAGTAAAACCTTTTATTCACGTTTAATGCTTTGTTGAAGTCCACAGACTCTATTCTCACCATATTCAATATTCACACATATTGATCATGAAATTAAAGGTAAAATGTGTGCCTTGATTCATTGTCATATATTAGGGCCTGATTATTTGAGCTCCGATGGTCCAAAAAAACCCCAGTGGCTCAAAGGGCCGTTACTGATATCTTCCAGAACTTTGTTTTTGCAGACCCTTTGTGCCAATCTCTGTCCTCTCAAGGGACACCTGTGACAAAGGAAGGATCTTTAGGATAAGGTATATGGACCTGGCAGTCACTAGCTACTTGCCTGGACAAGGTACCCTAGACATTTAGATCTCCTAAAACAACAGTTAAAGACTATTTTTCCTTTCCATATACACTGATTTATTTTGTGTAGTAGCTTTAACAGCTCTGCCTGGAACACGTAGGGCAGAAAAGTGCGAATAGCGTACTTCCTCCGTGTTTGCCTTAACTCTTTGATGAAGGAAACCTGAATGTAATGGATGAGATATGTTGAGAAGAGCCTGACTTTTAAATTGGGCCTGGGAACAGGGCCTGTTCTAAAATAAAAGAAGCCAAATGGTAATGATGAAGAGCAGGGTTCTTGCAGCCTCTTCACAGCCCTCTGCTCAGGCCAGACTCATGGCTTTTATGGGTTAAACATGTCCACGTCTCCCATCCCTACCACAAATGTGAGCATCTTGGAAGCACAGCAGGGAGCTGCCTAAAGGTTTTATCGTTTTTACTTTGCTTTGACCTTCTCTGTCAGTGATAAGAGTCCTCCACAAGAGGAATAGGAGAAGGGAGGAGAGACAGTGTGGTGGATTGACATTGGCTGCCACTAGATGCCCACCAAGCCGCTCTATCACTCCCCCTCCTCAGCAGGACAGGGGGGAGAAAATAAGATGAAAAACTCGTAGGTTGAGATAAAGGCAGTTTAATGAAAATAAAGCAAAGGCCACACACAGAAGCAAAGCAAGAAAAAATATTTATTCTCTGCTTCCCACCAACAAGTGATACCCATCCGCTTCCTGGGAAGCAGGGCCTCAGTACGCATAGTGGTTGGTTCAGAAGAGAAACACCTTAATAATGAATGCCCCCCTCCCCGCCCTTAGCTGTTTTTGTTGAGCACAATGTCCTACGGTCTGGACTATCCCTTTGGTTGGTTTGGGTCAGCTGTCCTGACTGTGTCCCCTCCCAGCATCTTGCCCACCCTCAGCCTACTGGCCTTTGGGGGCAAGAAGGTTTGGAGAAGCAGCCTTGATGCTGTGCAAGCACTGCTCAGCAGTAGCTAAAACACTGGTGTGTTATCAACACCGCTTTAGCTACAAATACAAAGCTCAGCACTCTAGGGGCTGCTGTGGGGAAAGCTAACTCCATCCCAGCCAGACCCAGTACAGGCGGCACAGCAGCAAGCTTGCCTCTGTCGCCCACCAGTCATGGACAGGGTGGCTCAGTTAAACCCCAAGTCCCTGCCAGCTGCACCTGCCTGCCCACCACAGCAGAGACACCTAGGAGCCAGCTTCACCCAAGGGGTCTCCAAATCCATGGGATCCAGACCTTTTGAGCCAGTGGGCTCAAAAGTGTTCAGGGTGCCTTACACTGCTCTGTGCCCTGTCCTCTAGAAGGGAAGCGGGGCCCTGGTTTCTGAAGCCATCCCTAACACCCGGCATGAGGCTGGGTGCTCCCAGACCTGCCCTTGCAGATGAAGTTGGTGCCCATGGAGCCACATGGCAGGAGAGTGAGCAAGAAATGCAAATAACAGAAATGTCCCCTTACGCTCTCCTGTTTTGCAGGCACCACACCAAATCAGTCCTCCATTTAGCAAATACCCCTCCTGAGCTTTGAAATGAACCCAGCTGAGCCTTGATTATCAAACTACTGAATTTCTTTTGCAAGTAATTCCCTTTTAGTCATCATAGAAAGATTACTTTAAATGATATTGTTTCCACAAGTTTGATTATATATTTTTTTAAAGACACAAGAAAGAACTCTATTACCATTCCCAGACTGCATCACAATTTCACGTTATTGCTATTTAACTTTCAAATAAATCTTCCTAGAAGAGAGAATAGTCTTGGTGTTGGAGAAACAGATCCCAGCTGAATGCACCATAATCACAAATGCTTTTTCATGTAAGCAGAATATATATCATCTCAATGGATCTCTGGTTTCAACTTGAAAAGAAAAATAGATAGTCTGATCCCAAGCTGTGTTTAAAGAAGAAGGATGTGCGAGTAGGCTGTGGCAAAGACATTAAAGAGAACCGCTATCATTCTGAAATTTGTCAGCTCATCTTTCACCAATGCAAGGTGTCCCTTATCACCCACTTTTCATAAGAAGCTGCTATCTGTCACTTAGTAAACACTGAAAATAAACACTTAAAAAAGAAATTAAAATTGTGTAAGAACTTTCAAGGAGAAAAAAAGCAATAATTGGCTAAATGCAATCTGGAAATTAAGCACAGATATTAATGGACACAAGTCCCCAGCTTTTATTTTAATAAATATAAAATATAAAAGAAGAACTTAATAAAAAATCAAATTTATTTCTAAGGCACACTAAGGACCAAGGTTACTCCATAGTACAGTGCTGAGATTACTGTGGTAATGGTGAAGACCTGCCTGTGCGGGGCATGTGCTGGAAATATTTAGGCGGTGGTGGTTGTGGATGAGGCTCCTCAGAAGAGGTCACTGAAGCAAGCTGCCTCCTGGGCAGCAGAGGAGGTGCCGGCAGGAGCAGAGCAGCACAGGCAGCAGAACCACATATTAAACATTCACTCCCAAAAAATGTTGACACCTTTATTCTCCATTTTCATTCATATAATCCTGACTCTTCTGTCCTGTTCCTGGTTCATTCTGTCGCTTCTTGTTTGCTTTTTTCCCTTTGTGTTCTTCATGCCTTCCCTATGGCCTTTCTTTCTTCTCTTTGAAAAAGAGCTGTTCCCATTCTCTTGTTCTTTCCCATTCTCACTCCCATTCTCCTGGATTTCTGCTTGGTCATTTTTTTCTGTCTCTGTACTTTGTCTCACACAAAAATAAGATTCTTCAGAAAGAGCACTAAATATTAAAGGCATCAGGTCATCAGCTAGCTTGTTCTTTATTCAAGTATTTTTAATCCCAGGAGAGCCAAGAATAAAGCCAGAGGACAATCCAAAAAGCCATAAGGCAGGGATGGGCAACTAGCTGTCACAAGCAGTGATAAGCAATGTCTACATCTGGACACACATACGGACCCATCAGTTATTAAGGGCATTTTGTGGTGACATAATCTAGAGGATTCATAAAATATCAAAAGAAGTCCCAGATAAACTGCAGGAGTAATAACATCATTGACGGTCAGTTAAACCTCTGTTTTAGCTAAAGCTTATTCTCACAGAGGAAGAAAAAAACAGCTAGGGCATGATAGAAATAGATACATTTTCAAAGTGACAGGTAGGCATCTGCATCGTCTTCAGACTACTTCAGAAATGTCAGACCTCACCCCAGGAAACTGCAGTAGAGTCTGGGCCAAGGAGTGCACCTGGGCTATGGTGTGAGCCTATCAGCTGCTTAGTTTACTTCATACTGTATTTCTCCTCATTTCTTGTACTGGTACGGTGATGGTGAACCTATGCAGCATGTGATGCTACTGCCAGCGGCCCAGAGCCAGTGCTGAGGAAGCAGCAAAGATTGGAGGAGGCCACAGGAACAGCCCAGGCTGGCTGCGTGTCCAGCCCCATTGGAAATAGGGCTGAGGAAAGTGCCAAAATACTATCACCAGGCAGGGTTAGGAAGACTCAGACCAGTTATTGTCTGCACCCAATGTTAAAATGCCTACGTGCCTTTTCATTGCAACATTTGACTGAAATGATATATATATTAGCATAGGGTGGTAATTTGGTTCAGGAGATTTACTCGGGTGTCAAGACACTCATTCAGCCTCAGAGTTGTAAAGAACAGCAGGAACATGGTGCCCTGGGGGAGGGCTGGAAGGACAACTGTGAGCCTTGTTCTAATGTCTTTTAATAATCTGTTTCAGGATGTATCTACGTTAGTGCTTTAATTCAAAACAGGAGTGCACTTTCGAAACAAATCTCCTGATCATCCCTACTTTATCTTTGGTTTGCATTGTGGGGTGCACCTTGGAGCACGTACACTAGATTCCTTTCAAATGAAATTAATTCAAAGATTGTCATTCAGGAAGTATATCTAATATGCTTCAAGCACTAGTGGTGATCTGGGGACCAGAGTAGAGCTACTCATGAGTATAACCACTGAAAATTGTATAGTGGGGGTGCTGGGTCCTCACTAGCACCAGCTGTTTCACTCCACAGACCTGAAGATCTGACTGCTCTGCACTGCTTGCTAATGTGGACATAGCCTCAGTCACCCACTGAAATATTGCAGGGGAAGTAAAATCTGCTATTTTGCACTCTGCTTGGGAGGCCAGTCCCAGAAGTCTTCCTTTAAGAACACAAAAACATGAAGGTAAAACCCATTTGTAACCAATGAAACACGGCAGCTAAATAACTTCAAGGTCAGCAGTATAGGAACTACTCTTCTGCCATTCAAATCTGAGGCTGCCTCTGTAATCATAAGTAAAATGTTCCTGGGACCTTCTGCTGGCATTTAGACCAAGTAGCACAAAACTACAAAAATCCCTTTTCCCCCTTTCAGGCAAGGTGGCCCCGTCACAATTGCTTTTTGGGAATGGCTTCTCCTAACTCCCAAACCGTGCCTGGGAATTGTCTGGGGAGTGCTAGGTGGCTCAGGGCAAAAGCAGAACAGAAACCACTCTTACAATTTATAAATGACCTGGGGTTTGATAGTTACTTCACTAGATATTACTTTGGGTTTTTTTATACATATGTATCTACTTTACTAGAATAAACATAACCCAAGAGCTCCAGAGATCTAGGTGGACCTAAATCTGTAGAGAACAAGAAGCGCAAGATCTGGGCATGCAATACTTTCTGTTTAAGATTTTATTGTAAGTTGTTTGTATGAGACAAGGAGTTCCACTTAGATGCCTAGCTCTTGGCCACCAGTTCCCATGTGAGAATCCCAGCTTTCAGTACCAGAAAAAGATTTCAAGATTCACAGCTGTTGGAAAAGGCCTGAAAGATTGAGTGTGTCTGAAGGATACTACAGAGCAGGAAAGAAAGAAAACTAAATTTGTTTTTAAAAGTCTTCTGATCTGGAGGAAATTAACTCACTACTTAAAAGTATTTGATGTTAGCGGTGCTCTTATTTGGAATCAAATGTAACTGAATGAGTAGAAAAAAATTATTCTTAATATTAATCATTTGATATTTCAAAGTTGTTTATTACAGACTAGAGTGCTGTGGTGTGAAAGGATGATCATTAAGTCAGATCTGGAGGACTTGGCAAGCCTCAGCTGGGTCCATCTTCACGAATGAGAAAAGCAAAGATGCATGCCCAGTAACACTGGTGTCAGTTCTCACCACTGCTTCATTCTCCCTATGAATCATCCTTCCAGCTGGAAAAGAGAATATGTTTATTTAACCCTCTGCCATAAGAGTTTTTTATATTTTGTCCTATTAATCTGAGGCTGAGTAGTTCAGAGCTGAATTAAGGGTATCATTATGAGATAGCATAAAACACTCTTGTGATTTATTCCTTGACAATGGACTTCCTCACCTAGGAAAGAGCATCATTTCAGGGACCCCGATATAAATCTGACACAGCTTTCCATTAGATTTGAGGGACTGTTCTTGCAGCACCTTTCCCATGCAGCGGAACAGACTCCAGAGCAGGATGACATGATTTGCTGCCCACGGAAATCTTGCCATCATTAAGACACTGAGAGCTGGAATCATCTCTCCTATTGCAGCTGATCAAGCAGCAATTAAAGATTTCTTACAAGTCCCAAGCTGCTGCCTGACTGTGATTTAGCTCTCTGGGAAGGAGGCCAGTCTCCTTCATGGAAAGCACCCATCGGCCCTGCCTGTGCCCTCGTACCATCCCCTTTCCAGTCCCTTTCATACCCTCCACTTAGCTGCTGTCACGAATCACAGCGTAACACTCACCTGAGGACCACGATCTGAAAACTGATCCCTTTGGCAACTGTCCTTTTTGTGAGTGTGAAATAGATGGCCTCCATTGAGACAAATATTTACAGTTTTAAATGCGAAATATTAAGGCACCAATTGGAAATTTGCTAATGGCTAATGTTTATGTGTTGCATATACAGTTGTGAATTTGTTGCCTGTTTTGTTCAATGAATTAGCAACTAATTAAGGTCACTAGATTGGAAAAGACCTCCCTTCCCCTGACTGATATCCCTACTTCAATTTGTTCAAAGGCTTTGTTCAAAAGGAAAGAGAATAAAGGATAAAAAGCAGAACTGCAAACAGACTCTGAGATTTATAAAATGTGACATTTTATTATAAGTAATAAAGTCAACCTACAAAGCAAAGATAAATGTTAAATGATATAGTTATGCATTTTGTTATCTAGGCAAATATTTTTAACTGTGTCAGTTTTGGTTGGGTCTACACGAGTTCTGGCTGACCACTTCCTTGAGACAGAGAAGGTATTTCTTCTGCCCGTAAGCACCACTTTTCCTGTGAGTTATCACGCAATCATACTTTCAGCCATTTCATTTAATGTATTTAGTTATATCTCTCACAATACATCAGGGCTCTTTTGCTTATTGGTGCATTATATTGCTGTTAAACTATACACGCTGGTTGCTGTGATTTTTTTTCTTTCAATTCTGCATTTGAATCAGCATTCCACACGTGTAACATCAGTCCTTCAGCTCATACCAAAAAAATTCCCAAGATACATTTGCTTTTCATGGTCTGTCAATCTTAGACCCAAAATTTCCATTTTAGCCTTACGAATATTCAAGTGATATATGACTGTGGGTGTGTGAGTATATATATATATAAACATTTCTAAATTCATAATCTGTAACAGTTTGGATTTATTCCCTAGCCTAATTCCCTATATCAAATTAAACGTAGTTCTAGGCTTTACCTGTAGTAAGGCTAAAGTCTAAATGTTTTTCTTTGTACCTGCCTTGCTTCACTGCTACATTTTAAAAATTATGAACATAACAAGTGAGAGAATATTAAATAGTCAGTGCAGGTTAAATTTTTATGTTAATATTCTTGTGTTTTACAAAGTCAGGAGCGTGTATTTAAATGTAATATCGCTACAGTGTTGGACAAAACAGACCTTTTAATGTCTCACTTTAATTTCACATAGACATCAAATCTGCCACAGGGAGAAGGAAGAGTTACATTCATCCAGTACTGGCATTCATCTGTCCTGAAGAGCATCAGAGCTTGGCTAGTATTCACGGGTGCCCAAAGGGCTTTAAAGAGCTGGTTTGCTTGAGCTGATCACCCCACAGAGGATGGCGATGACAGATGTGTATTGGGTGCACAGGAGAATTTGGGAAGTGAGCTTGTTATTTTTCCTTTGGATTGTATTCAGAAACATGGTATTTTATTTTCTCACTTTAGTATTTTTTAGCCCTTCTGTCTCCTTTCCTATCTCTCTCCAAGTAAGATGACTCTCAGTTTGCTTATTGCATTCCTTTTTCCTTTCCTGTGACATAATTGTCTTTTAAACCATGTAGCAAACTTTATTATCAGCCCCTAATATCCCATATGCATACATTATGTTCCGGTATCCTTCTTTCATAGTCTTTGGAGTAAGGACCAGTTTTTATGTCTGCATTAGTATAGGACCCTGCACTGAGGAGTATTGCATATGAGCATGTACCGTATGCATTCCAGGAGCCTGCCGAGGCTGCCTGGTGGGGGTTATGCAATGGACTTATCTGCCTATACCATAGTCACAGTCTGTATTCGTATCTCTTGGAAAGCCCAAAATTCATATTCTGGTCATTTGATCACTTGATTGATGCATTCAGTCCCACCGCACCAGGCTCCTTTTAGTCCTTTTCATCCTGTAAAACCCCTTTTCATCATTTGCATTAGAAATTACAGTTCTACTCCTTTTTTTCTCAGGGTCCTTGCATTAATTTACAAAATACATTTCAGTTTGTCTCTAAGCTTTTTACTAGCTGAAGAGTTGTTGCTAACGCCATCACTTCCTTGACTCAAGTGCTTTTAAAATTTTAGTACTTTCCATCTCTTTGTTGTCCATATTTCTATCCACTGATGGTGTTTTATCCCAAGGATCTTCTTACTTGCTAAAAGCATGCATAGAAATTTCCCAGCCTCCTTTTATGCTTGCCCTGCTTTCACCTTTTACAGTCTATGGCCCAGATAAGATACTCAGGGCTCAGAGTCCTGTTCCTGTAAAAGTCTCACAGGTTAAAAAACTTACCCACTTCTTTGTAACATGTTAACCCTAACAACGTCCCATTAAGCCTTTGTCTGCCGTGCTGACTAGAAGCGTTTCACAGAATACTAGTGCATCCCTGGTGGTAGGACTTTTAATTCTTAAATACCTTCTCAGTTTTAAGGACACGAATTGTCCCATCCACTTCAAAAGAACATTGATTCAGCTATAATAGCGCTTCACCACTTTTATATATGGATAGGAGATTCTTTACAACAACTCTGTTTATTGTCATTTAGCACCTCTGAATTGACACTGTGAAAGTTTTTCATTCAAATTAATGTTTCTGTTGTGCTCCTACTGTTGTCTTAAATGTTGCAGAAAATACATTTTTCAAATTAGAAATAAGTTTATTTACTAGAAATAGATTTTATTTACTAGGTTTTATTTACTAGGAATAGGTTTAGAACAGGTTTATCTGGACTTACATCATTCACACCACCAAAATGAATACCCTCTTAAATTATCTTTCAAGCATGGCATCATTTTTAACATATCATTTTTAATCATGAACAGATGAGTGCAATTATCATTCAATTCCTTATTTTCTTCCCATTATAACAACTATATATCATGGAATCATAGAATCATAGAATCATAGAATCATAGAATGCTTTGGGTTGGAAGGGACCTTTAGAGGTCATCTAGTCCAACCCCCCTGCAGTGAGCAGGGACATCATCAACTAGATCAGGTTGCTCAGAGCCCCGTCCAACCTGACCTTGAATGTTTCAAGGGAAAAGATATTTAAATAAATATTTAGTCTGCGTTAAGCCACTCCAAACAGGAGTTCTTCATCAAGCTAAGAAACAATGTCTTTTGTGACTGAAAATCATAATGATGAAATGCCGAATAACACAGACAACGTTGTACGATCAGTTATAAAATGCGACACACTATCTTTAGACACAGCAATGCAAATGGAATACAGGTGGGGCCAAAGGTGCCTTCTAACCCAAATTAGTCTATAACCCAGTGTACGCAGAGTAGTTTCTTTTCTCATGCTCCTTGCATAGGGACCGTTCACAACTATTTTCCTGTGTTTCCTGAGCCTGGCTCAGCTTAAAAACAATGTATCTGCCCACCAAGTTGTGGGGAGTCTCTTCTGCTTCTAGCTCTTCCACCTGGGCTAGCCGGGTACAGTAAGGAATATACTCACTCCCTGTACGAAGTAGGATAGTACCTGTGTTTCGTGTTCTCTGTGCCTGTTAAAGGGAGGAAATGCAATGTCTTCCATGGTGAGTTTCATCTCACTTAGCCTTAGATGTGTGCAGCTTCCTTAGCTTCCTTGACCTGAGCTGGGTGCCTAGCCTTCCCTCCTTCACAATCAATGGAGAGGAGGCATTTCTAGCACGAGTCATCTCATCCTAATACAGACATCTAAAGTAGGTCAGACAAATTTCATCCTGTTGCCTTTCTCTCTACTGCCTAGAGGCAGTCAATCTTTTCATCCATTCAGCTAGAGAACCCCATCCATACCATTTTAGTGAGAAACAGATTTTGATGACTTGGCATCAAGTAGATTTTGAATTCCCAGCACCTGAATACCTTAATCTATCGTGTGCAGTGTTTGCAAGTCATCCTGTCAGAGGGATGGGCAGTGTTGTTCAGACCTCATGCCCCTGGAGACCTGGACATGTCTCGGGGGTAAATGTGCCACTGTGGCTGGAGAAGTCAGGAGCCACCAGATATCACTGCCAAAATGTACAGCGTTTTCCATGTTGTGCTGAAAAAGCCCAGCCAGTACCGTGTCCATCTCCTTAAGAAATTACTCTTTTTGGAATATGTTAACTTGACTGATTTCCCCAAGTTTCATGGAGGTGGGAGTTCTTTGACACAGGTGCAGTGCTGGTGCTATTTTGTCTCCCTCGCATCTACACATGTGTTCTGAGATGTGATCAGATGCAGTTTATTGTATGATTGACATTTCATTACCTCTCTCAACTAAATGAGCTTGCAATGAACTTTCATAATATGCTATCAAATGAACTCTTTCTAAACCTGAGAAACTCTTCTGAAATGTGTTTATAGATGATAGCTTTTGGGTTTGCTTTTTCTGAGAACCATCCCCCTTTCCTGACAAAACCAGTACAAGTAATTTTTTGACTCCAGGTTTTTAATGCAAATGTCTAATCTGGAGAAGAACTGGAAGAATATGCTTAAATTAATGTCCCCCTCCCTTCAATTTTTACAAGCCAAACAATTATTCAACTATTAGTCTTGGCATTTTGATTGAGGAAAAAGTGAATGTGAAAATTTATGTTTATCTGGTCACACTTTTTAATGCTTTGGTACAGATGGATTTCTCAGAAGAGGAGAAGAGGGACCAGAGCACAAAGCAGCTCAGTGAGCATCAATGCCGCAGTGAGCTAATTGGGGCTATAAATGAGCAGTGCTGCTTTCTCTGGAATGTTCATTTTGGTGATTCTGTTTCAAAAGGAAGGTCAGAAACCAGGGTCATTTAAGAATGGGGCATTAAAATCACCATGGTGAGATTTCCAGGTGAGGACAGACTGTGGAGACTGAGCGTCTTCATTTTGGAGAGGCAATAGAGGAGCACCAAGGTGGAGCTGCACAACGCTACCTACAGCAGGGTAAATTAAAAAGAATGACCTTGGGGGTGCAGTGCCAAATGCTCAAAATTTAGGAGGCGCAAGCTGAATCCAGCTCCTCGGGTGTTTCCATCCTGCCCATGGTCCTGCCTGCCCTGCCTCCCGCGGAGATGCGCTGTGCATCAGTCAAAGTACGTCCTTGTGGAAGCCCAGTCCCCACAGCCAGGGGCTGCCAGCACCCATCACATATTTCCACAGCTACCCGCTGGGGCTCTGTGGCCCTCCCTGAGGTGTCTGGGGCTCTGACTGGGCTGCTTTGTGTAGCTGAGTTAACTACTATAAGCTCGGGGATGCATTTGTTTGACTGCTTTTACAGTACTAATCCCGGTGCAGGCATACCCACCCTTGGTAATTACATGATACTGGTTTTTTTGCTGGGCACCTTAGCTTTTCTAGTACAGATGTAGCAGCTCTTTATTGCCGTGTTTTGCTCACCTTTCTCACTGTTTTGGCTCCATGTTTTACCTCCTGCAGGCTGCTGAAACCACATGCTGAAGGCAGAATTATTCATTTCTTCCCATGATGTCTATTGATGCTAGATCTGCTAATGACTTGTATTTTTGTTACATACCCAGAAAATGAGTAGGGATCCATTTTGCAAAGAGGGAGCTGAGACACAGCTATTAGAGTAAAAAAAAAAGGCAAAAAAAGCGCATTAATTTTGCGTACCCAATTAGAGATACTTTGGACCTTATTTTTTCAGAGCATTGTATAACACGTTTTAACTCAAGCAGCAAATCTGACTCTTCAGTGCTTTGATAGACCTGATCCCAGGGTCTCAAATCACATACCACAGAAAATAAGGAACATACTATTTTTGACCATGTGCCTTGCCTGGTCTTGCACAGGAGCACAGTGGCAAAGGCAATGATTGTAGCTGATCCTCCACAGCAGCACTGAACCTCAACACCATCTTTTTTCCTCCAACAGCCTCCTGCAACTCCTCCCGCCATCTTTATTAAATGATGCAGAGATCTTACAAGGAGCTGTCTCCACTACTACATATCCGATATTTATCCTTTAAGAAGTTCAATTCTGTGTTTTGACTGAGGAGGTGACATTTGGCCAAAACAACAATTTGTTCATGCGGTGTTGTTTCCATCGTGATGGGGTGCTGGGGTTGGATTACTTGCAGGCAACTTAACCACAGCTCCTGGACCACTGCCTTATGTGGACACCATGGCCAGGCTGGGACACCCTGGCCATCGTCCCTCATCTGCCAGTTGGAAGCATGAAGTGGGTGCAACTGAGGTCTTCAGCCCTCTCCCATGCTGAGGGGGAGTCTGATTCCTCCCAGTGCCCAGTCTCCTCACCCAGTTAGGTCCAGTTGCTCCCTGATCTTTCTCCTGCCTTCTCCCCCTTCCAGCCTCAGTGTTCCCACACTGACATTTCGCATCCCTACTTCTTCTCAGGCTGAACTGGGAGCCATGAGGGGGTGAACACCTCCATCACTCTGCAGGGAAGGAGACCGGAGACCTGGACACCTGGCTGCTCAGTGCAGCCGTCACAGGATGGATGTTCAAAGGAGAGGAATCCAGACCTTTACTGAAGGTGGAGAGAGTGGGAATTCCTCAGGGTGAGGTTGTAGCCAGATCTGCACAGATTTCCCCACCGTGGCAATAGGTACATTTCTGATGGAAAGTGCACAGGTCCCAAGACCCTGAGCCAGATGGCCAGGGTTTAGGTCTCTCACAAAATGAGATCATGGGGTTTTTCTTAACACTGAAAAACAGCTGTTTTTTTTTTCCCCCCAGTTGTTTTCTTCATTCTCAGAAGTGGCTAATCTACTTTGCTTGAAACCTTAAAAAAAAAATTCAGCTCAAGGCAGGCATGTAGCACTGACACCTTCAGCCTGAAACAGTCATGTCTGACAAAGTTAGAAGCAACTGAAAACAGGGTATCATAATAGGAAATACCAAGCAAACTTAATAATAAGAAGCTGTACCACCTCTGCCTATTGCAATGAATGATCTAGAGAAGGTAATTCAAAGGACTGTCATTTGCCCTTTCTCAGAAGACATGAACAAGGCAACATTAAATGAAATGGAAAGGCTAAAGGGAAATACTTCTCACATAGCATGCAACACATGAAATTCACTGCCACAGGATATTGCTGAGAACAAGAATTTAGCAATTGACCAAAGAGTCAGTTCCACATAATGAGAACATCTGCGATTGCATTTGATAGGACACATTCATAGAGGACATTTTTCTTCATGCTTGAGGACATATGCCAAGTGCTAACTGCCTGAAGAAGAACCTTCCCTTACAGACTGGCTGGCCACTGTCAGTATCAGATCTGCTCCTCCAAAGCATTCAGCATTATTGCTGAATATATTTTTACTAAGAAGTATTCAGACCTACCAGTTCATTTATGCAGACCTAAACAGTCCTTTTGTCAGATCCAGAAAGGCAATCCCAAGGACCCTGATGAGAAATCTTGCTCTTTTAATTCTACCATTTTCCCCTATTTTGGTAATCCTTTTGTCTGTCAGACACTGGTGGGTGGGGTTTTTTTCCAATTTACAAGTGATTTAAAGGGAGATGAGTTGCTCTGTTTAAATGATGAAACATTTACTTGTTTGTGACTTTGGATCCTCTCATGAATGAAATAATTACAGCTTTAGCATCAACATTCAGTGTTCCCAGAATAAATTGAAACTACAGCTATTTATTTAAAATATAACCTCTTTTCTTGATCAGTATCTCACCAATGGTTTTAAATAGTAACATATTCAGCAGACTTTGTATGATATAATACATTTCAAAGGAAAAAAAGTCAAAAGCACCTTTCACAGCAAACATCTAAAGGCAGTATATTCTTTAATTGCCAGCTTGCCACTAGATACTTGCTGTCACTTATCTAAAATACTACTGAATGCTGTCATCAGTGGTAGAGATGACTAGTAATAAACATTATTATCTCCCCTAGAAGCTGTTCACCCAGCCTAGTCTGGTATGATGAATATGTACGGGCATTTTATTTAGAATTTATCCTTTAGCTACATGGCTCATTGTATCTGTGCAATAATGGGCCTTGTATAAGCAAAATACATTTCCTTTGAACCACAACAGCTTATCACACACTAGCTGTGAGTCTGAGGTAAAATCACTCGCCATTATCAAATTGTGCCATATATGTTTGTGCATACAGATTTCTTTATCTGGCAAACCTTTGACTGCAGCTAACAGTGGCTACTGATAGTCTTACTCTTCAAAAAAAAAAAGTTGGTATATGGGTTAGTTTAAATTAGTCTTGATTCAGCAATTCCAGCTGGGCTGGAAGTAATCTGAATAATCAGTTCCTCTCATTAGAATATCTCAGTGTTCTGCTGGGCTTCAGAATGAACGCTTGTGTACGACTCAGGTTAGATATAAATCATATAAATATTACCAAAATATCACTTTATTATTGTCATCAGACTTAAAAAAAAACCAAACAAAACCCCCCCACAAACAAATGAGAGAGCAGAAATAGCTTTACATATCTGGGATTTTTATCTAGTTTTAGATTTATCAGGCTTTTATGCGTGATATTGATTAAAAATTGATAAAATCAGAACAGTTCATCTCTCTGTCATAGCCTCTGTTTCTCCAGCTGTTGGGGGCAGAGGGCTACACAGTCTAGTGGAAAAGCTCTCCTTCACTGCACCAGAAGTTGCATGCTACTCCTGATTTTGACAGGACATGCAAACAGGCTGTAGTAAACTCAACCAGAGGGTGCTGTGTCTGTGTGATTGCTGCAAGCCCTGTGAAGTCAGCTGAGCACCTGGAAATGAAAAGTCAGCTGGTGACAGCACTGAAACTGTAAAAGAATGTTAAAAAAATGCACAAACTAATAATTTAAAGGCACTCAGGGGAAAAAAAGTTGTTCAGATTATAGGGTCATTAGAGGTCATCAGATTTTTTTTAGTGACAGTCTACCAGTCTCCTCCAAAAAAGCAAATAACTGGCCTTATCCATTCTTCCTGTGGGTTTGGGTTTGTTTTTTTTTTTTCCCCTGTACTGAATAATTGGTGTAGTAATTCAAGTCACTGAAGCAAAGCTGAGTAAGTGCAGCAAGGATGCTGAGACTACAAAAAGCTTCTGCAGGCCTACATAAGCACCAGCAATATGGGTACTGCTTCACTGCTGAGAGAAAAAAGTCAGAGAGAAGCAGCTGGAAAGGACAATAACCTGGGAGAGGACTGGGGCAATCTGATATTTTGCTCCTCACATTAACTGGGTTCGCCCTCATGTCTAAATTGTTTGGTATTTTCTTCAACTGGCGGCAAAGTTGATTGAATTTTAAAAATGTTAATTATAGTGACATTTAATTTCTCATTCTAAGTAGATTATCTAAAATATCTGGAGGAAAAGGATACAGAATTAACTTACAGTGCTAATACTGCCCAAAAGAAGAATAAATCCTTTTCAAGACATTTGAAAGGGGAAAAAAATCAGAATATTTCACAGACAATGGGACCGAACAGGGGATTCCATATGTATGACAAGTATCTCTGGCTACTGCTAGACTTCTGTGTATGTGAGTATGTGTGCATATATATGTGTGCATGTACATATATTTGTATCTATATATGCATGAGTATCTATATCTCTATACACATAAGATGTATGAAATTACTGCAAAGCCAGATGTTACATTTTATAAGTGGGAGACGAGACATTCTGCCTGTGAAAACCTTAATTTTCTTTCCAACCTATCATGAACAGCAGTCAAGGATAATTATCTGATGCTAAAGTGATGCCAGTGGGAAAAGAGAAGCGAGAATTTTCCTCTTCAGTTGCAAAAACGTGCAGAATGATGGATATATTTCCATTTTTCCTGAGGTCCTGTCTCTGGCTGAAGAGGTTCTCATTGCTGACCATTTAGCTCTGCTACTATGGAGTAATTTGCTGCCCTTTCAATTAAGGCAGTCCACATGATTGTGAGGCTGCAATGTGAATTGCACAAGGCAAATCATCTTGGCTAAAAATAGCCAAGTGTATTTTTTGCGTGAATATTATTAACCCAAATTATTCCCGCATTCTGGTTTGTACAGAAACAAGGAGTTGAAGGGAGCAATAAGGTTCATTTGGGCAACAGGAATGAGCAGGCACAGAGGTGACCACTGAGGCCAGATCTACCCATGCATAGACATATAGAGTTAAGATATATAGAACTGAACCAAATAGACTGAAATGGCTTTGAAAGCTCGGAGAGCAGCTGGGAAGCTGCCTTGTCTCGGGGAAGTCATCTGACTGTGCTGTGAAAGGTTTCTGGTCTGCGGGGTGGCCTCTGAACTGCAAGCAGCAAAACCTAAAGGCGAGGGGTCGTAGGACCGTAGCTGCTGACGCCAGGCAGCTTTGCTGTGCTGGGGTGAGCCAGCCCAGCTCCTTGCCTGTCAGCATGATTTAACTCGTCTTGTTCACTGTTCAGAAATAGACTTCAGGTCACATCCCCTTAATTTCTCTCAGCAGATTTCTGCAGCGACAGATGCACGTGCCAGCCCAAAGGCTGGCCGTGCTGTCACGGGCAGGGCAGGCAGGAGCAGCGCAGGCAGTAGCTGCGCACAGCTGAGTGAGGGAAGTGGCAGGGCCACCCGGGGAGTGGGTGACGGGCACCTCATCCCTGCCGAGGATTGGCACAAATCACCAGCCACCTGCCTTTCAGCTACTCAGGGTTGCTCCAGCACTTCTAGTACTATTCGAAGCTATATTCAATGAAAGCAATTATTCTGCTTGCTTTTGCCCACCATGAGCTGGCTGTTAAGCCGACATGAATTTATACCAGTTTACAATGCTGTAGCTCCATTAATCTCAGTTGTGTTGCCTGTGATTTAGAGCAATACAACAGAAAACAAGCTTGGGACTCAGGATCCAGTTTGCAAAGGCTCAGGTGTCTTCACGAAAAGGGACCTTACAAAGCAGAAATGCTACCCAGTGCCCCAATGGGCAGCTCAGATGTCATTTCCCAATATAGCTGTCTTGTTTGCACCGAAAATCCTGACAAAAACAGTCTTTTATGGAAGCATCAAGAAACTCCAAAAAGAAAACTAAGTCATTATGTCACTCCTGATGAATCTGCACGCTACCACAAGATGTCTTGCTGCTAATTCTAATTTTACATGACTCGCAGCCACCCCACCCCAGTTCGGTCAGTAATGCTTCAGGATCAGCACATCGGCTGGGATAAACCAGCACAAAATCATTCACCTCAATAAAACCACGCCAGTCTGCATTCACCATCTGGCCTAACACAGTTATTATGTCTCTTATGTCAATAGTTACAATTTTAGTTCAGCCGTTTTTACTTATCTGTGACATACCAGCTGCTAGACACCACAGCTTGTTTTATTTTTTATTCTTACTGCATATGGTAAAGTGCCTGGGTATTTTCAGTACAGTTTGACAAGCTTTGGAAGTGCCAAATGGTCTTACAGACAATTAGCGCTATTCCACCAGCCTGCCTAGAAGCATCATCTTAGGTCATACTTAGCTACAGAGGTTTGCTTCGGTTTTTTTTTTTACTGTATGCTACAGTAACCTGGATTTGAACTATGCTGCTTCAGTGTAAGCTTTGTACATGACTGCATGGCTGTATGGAGTCTATAGCCCTTTACAAGGTGAAAGTCAGCTTCTGGAGAGAGATTTCCCACCACCACCGGGAACATGGTGATCAGTCCTAGTTCCCAGATTAGTCCATCACATGAGCTTTTAATGCTGGCTCTCACTGCCCAACTAATGTTGGCCTTTAAAACTACACTTTTTATGGCAGATGAGAAACCTGAGAAGCGTATTATTGCCATACCTTTTATAATGATAATGAAAACATGCTTAAAACACAGCTGTGCCATTTAACTGCAGACAGCATTCTTCTTACTTCCCAGGAAATGTCTGTGATTCAGGACCACCTGCCTCTGGGGCCCTCTTGGACAAGTCTACACCAAGGAAAGATAAGACCAAGGAACAATCCCTGCATCTGAGACCAAATGGCCCAGAGCTCTGAAATGGCCAAAGTACCTGAAGTGATGCTGGGGCCATGTGGTAGCCTGTCAGACGGTGTTTCCCTCACATCAACCTGAACATGTGTGTTGCACTTTCTGGGGGGTGTGGGTGTAAAAGTACAGGTGGATGTTTGGTGGTTTATCCAAGGAAAAGCTGTTAAAGTGCAAGAGATCCCTACGCTCATACAATCCCATCCTCTCATCCAGGTTAACTCAGCTTTGGGATGTAGGAAGGTCTTTGCTATTTCAGCTCTTTGCCATCATTTCCATAATGAGATGTCATCTTTGAATTTGTAGGTGTAATAACTACTTTCTGCTTATTTTTATTGTTTCATTGCAGTTTAAGAGATGGGTGTCATGATTTAACCCTAGCCAGCAATTGAGCACCACACAGCCACTCACTCACTCCCCCCCGGTGGGATGGGGGAGAGGATTGGAAGAGTAAAAGTAAGAAAACTTGTGGGTTGAGATAAAGACAGTTTAATAGGTAAAGCAAAAGCCGCACACGCAAGCAAAGTAAAACAAGGAATTGATTCACTACTTCCCACCGGCAGGCAGGTGTTCAGCCATCTCCAGGAAAGCAGGGCTCCATCACGCGTAATGGTTACTTGGGAAGACAAACGCTGTCACTCTGAACGTCCCCCCCTTCCTTCTTCTTCCCCCAGCCTTATATGCTGAGCATGACGTCATACGGTATGGGATATCCTTTTGGTCAGTTGGGGTCAGCTGTCCCAGCTGTGTCCCCTCCCAACTTCTTGTGCACCCCCAGCCTACTCGCTGGTGGGGTGGGGTGAGAAGCAGAAAAGGCCTTGAGTCTGTGCAAGCACTGCTCAGCAGTAATGAAAACATCCCTGTGTTATCAACACTGTTTTCAGCACAAATCCAAAACACAGCCCCCTACTGGCTACTATGAAGAAAATTAGCTCTACCCCAGCCAAAACCAGCACATGGGATAAAACTGACAAATCAATCCCAAAAGAAACAGCCATATTATCAGCTGTGTAAAACTGTGCTAGTGTCAGCAAAACCACAGGAGGATGTGAATAATATGAGAAATGTATGAATAATAAGAGAAATAAGGAAATATTTTCACTAAGGTAATTTTCCTGGAAACAGTTATTGCTTGAAGCAATATAACAAATGATACTTTATTTAGAGCACAGTTTAAAGAAATTATTGAATAATTCCTATGAGAGTTCTGTGACTTTAAAATAAACACAATATGGTCTGAGTCTGTGCCTAGGGAGTTAATGGCAAAACAAAGTCATTCAGCCTGGTTCTCACTGATATTAAAAGCATTTTACATTGCCCTGCCAGTTTCAAGAAGCTGGACTTCTGCTAGGCTTAAGAATTAGAAATTGTACTTTTGCACATTTGGATGAAGTCCAAAAAGTATCCCAATACCAAGTACATTTTAAGCAGCTTAATGATGAAAACAAAAGTCCTAACAGCATCGTGCCATTTTTACCAATTCCCATTCTTGTTATTTAGCTACTTTCCAAGGTCAGAGACAGCCTTGGGTACCAATACCACTGGAAAAGATTCATATGTGGTGTTCATGACTGCTCCGGAGAGCAAAGAATTGTACTTTTTTTACAGAGTGTATTAGCCGCAATAAACAGAGACTTGGGATTTGGAACACAACTGGTAAGAGAGTTTCTTTTTCCAGATTTGTGTGGTTTTGCATGCAAATTAAAGCAGTACTTGTTAGAAGGGTCCCAGGTGTGGTCCTGGTCTGGGCCAGCTGGTACCGAACAGCCCCAGGCACCATTTGGGAGCTAGCATGGATCAAGGCCACCTACAAAAGCCGGCAGTTTGCATAGCACTGTTCCATTTTGGGGCATCCCCCAAAAGCGTCTGATGCTGTGGACACAGGCTGTTTCACACTAGTTTGATTTATAAACATAGACATAGACTGCGTGTACAACTTGAGACTGGTTCTCACATGCATCGCATCAGCAGGTCTCCCTCTCTCTCTCTGTCTCTGCTTGATGTTACAGCCTGATGTCAGCACTTAGTACAGTTATAGATTGAAAATAAGACTCTTCCCTTAGGGTATTTTGAAGGAAAGTAACATATTTTATTGTAAGATGTGACAGAACTACACAGACCCGTGCTTCACCCCCGATTATACGCTAACTTCATGCAAAGGTCTTCAAACTGAAGGACAAATTAGCAGCGTTATTTTGGAAATACCTCCCAGAAACAGCTCTGCACAAAGAAAAACATGAGGTAGTAACATACTAGAAACTATTCTGTTAGTATTTTCATGAATATATAATGAATACTTTCAAATCATAACACCGAAACAGATTTGGTAAATAAGAAGCCTTTCAAACATCATGGAGGATTAGAAAGACCCTGCAAATCTTTATCTTTTCACAAAGATTGAAAACTCGCCTATATTACATGGTGAATGAGTAGAGTAAAAAACCTCATAATCACAAAGAAAATCAAAAAACCACTCTCTTTTCTTTCAGCCTCTTTGAGACAGAAAGAGCCAATTGCTCAGAAATGTTTCTCGTGAGCTGTGTTCAAGTGGCAGTGATTTACATTTGAAGTGTCGTATCTTACAGCTCCAAAAATAGGCAGGAATTTAAAACTGAATTTAAGTGGTCATGTCATCTTCTGGATTAGTCATTTTTTTCGGTATTGCTCCCTTCTCTGCTCAGATGCAAAACCAGTCAGTTGCAGAGTAACTTCCAGATATGTAGATTGAAATACAAAGATGTAAGCATGCTCACAAATGTCAGGCTCCCATTTACTTACATTTCTGCCTCTCTCAGGCTAAATCCCTGAATGTTTCACTGCACAGTATGAAGAACTGCTCCTCTAGACCTGCAAATTGAAACTGGCTTCAGTTCTGTAATAACCTGCCCAGACTACATCCTTCTGGAGAACTGCATCCTTAAAAAAAAAAAAAAGTCCGGCAATATAACAAAGAGAATAGAGAATTCCCTGATTAGTATAAGAACACCTCAAAGTCTGGAAGATGTTTCCTAGTTGCTTCAGCAGACTGAGTAAGTCTTACAAAGCTTAATAGAGTTTCTATTGTATTCTAGAGACTGATAGAAAAGCTTTGATGGAAAGGGTACTCTTTGGTAAGTAATTCTTTGTTAGATTTTGTATGTTATTTTGTGCAATTTCTTCTGAATTTTAATGCTGCTTTAATGCTGAAGCTCATTCTTATGAGAACTTACAGCAGCAATGGGAGCAGGTGGCACAGTGGAGTGCAGACAGACCCCTGCTCTTAATTACAGCTCTAGCTGCGTTAGCCTGTTGCAGTGCTGCAACAGCAGACACTGTCGAGAGAGCAAGAGAGACAGAATTATTTCCAGTGCATCGTGGACCTAATCCATTTAGTCTGCTCCTGGAGGTGACCTGGTACATCCACAGAGAGCTTAATTGGTGGTATATATGTGTCTCAAATATATGTAAGCATTGACATGTTTACACAAGTCTGAAAAGACAACCTGTCAGAAGACTGAGTACATATGTATGTTGGTATGTTACCTTGGAAAATGTCTTTTAACATTTCTCTCAAGATATACAAACACCAAAATTGGGGGAGCGGGATTTGTAAACTGTATTTGTATGTGATTCAGAGCCTTTCATGGGCTCCATATTGAGCCCTTAACGAATTTCACATCCAGTCACGTCATCCCTGTTGATACTTCTTTAGCATTTCATGCTAATAGCTCTAAGGGGAACCCCTTCGCTGAAATTCATTACCCACCTTAAGGATGGCTGCTTCATAAACTGGCTTCAGAGGGTGATTGTTCAAGAGACACTGACAAATGAAGCCTGGCATATCCTATGTAGGGAGGGGATCTGAGTGAAAAGCCAAAATGTTATTAACGGTCAGGGTAGAGGAGACCTCTGTCTCCTCATGTCGCACACAGCTGCCTCACTGCACCCCTGGCTTGCCCCAGCACAGGCCAATAACAGCAAACAGACAGAAATCTCATGAAAACGTTAACGTGCCCGGGAGCAGCCGCCTGTTTGTCAGAGCAGCTGCAGCACGGCAGGCAGGGATGTCAGCCCAGGTGTAGGTGCAGGGGCCGCAGCACCGGTGCAGGCACTCAGTGCTGTGGCCACAGAGCCTTGCTGAAGATGAGTGTGGTGAGAGGAAGGCTGGCTGCCTGGGGAGGAGCAATGGGAGACACAGCATCGCCTCTCTCCCATCGCCCTGCGTGACACAGCTCCCCAGCCCCTGGGCTTGCCTGGCCATTCAAAGCCCTGTCCCAGCATTTCCCCCTGGACCTGAGCCGTGGCCCCTCGCCTACCCAGGGCTGGGCTTTCCCACAGTGCAAACCCCTGCAGGGGGAAAGGTGGCCCAAGGCATCTGCATACTCCTCCTGTAGACCTAAAAGCATTATCTTCTTCGTGGCAAATTCCATTAAGACCTAACCAATATTAAAAGTGACTATAAAATAGTAAGAAAGAAGTTATCCCTCCCTTGAAGGTGATTGCTCTTAGAGAAGCAAAGCTACAGCAGACACAAACATTGCAAAAAGAGTAAAAAAAGGTTCCTTGTAACTAAAACATAAACACCCTCGCTGAAGGAAGAAGATATGTCATAAAACTGCCCGAAGCGATGTTTTGCTAAAGCGGTGAAGGCTAGCACAAAAACACGAGCCAGCTGATCTCTGTTGTGAGGGCGTAGTGAAGGTTTAGCTCTGCCTTACTCTACCTATTCAGAATGTCCTCACCTAATAGCATGACCATAAGTGGCTAGCACTTCAAAACCTGTTTAATCATTGACAGTCCAGACAAAGGGTGTTTCTGGGGCAGCCAGTACAATTTACTGAGGATTTTCCATAGGAAAAAAAGGACAGAAAAGAAGCGTGGAACTGATAGTTTTGATGGGCAATTGTGTCACCGAAATCGGGAATAAACCTCTTAACACCAATGTAGCATTAAGAAGCAGGCATTCTCTTTATTATGGCACCGGATGCACAGGGGATCATTCCACCTAATGTGGATCCCAGTTTACGCAGATCTAGGTTTATTTATACGGAAAGCGTTTACATATTCAACTTTCTAATACATATGCAATATCTTCCTATTAGGTGATTGGCTAAGTTTCTTCGCCTAGCACGTAAATTAGTGCACATGCCCAGTCGTTATTTCTTGGCCTCTTCATTTGAGTCAGTGGTATAATTGGGGTAGGTGGTTGTGAGTTGGTGGTCGCGATCTCCCCCTGCTGGTATTACCTTTTGCCCAGTTCATTCCCCTTTTGGCAGATCTAAGTAGTTCTTCATGGTTCCTTGACCAGGTTAACCATATATCAGTTACGCTTCTGCTTTCTAACAATCACATCCTGCTTATAAGACAAAGGTGCATTGTATAAGTTCCTATGGAGATAGGGTAGGGCTCTACAGTGGATTTCTATAGCAGCATCTTTATGTGAATTATATACTTATATTTGATTATTACAACAATTGAACAGACCAAATTTCTGTCTACTTAAGCGTTTTGAAGTTCAGTCTTCTATATGCCCTTACATGTCATACAGCCATCGGCCACCTATGTATTCTAGGCTAGATATAAGGAAGAAATTTTTTACAATGAGGGTGGTGAAACACTGGAACAGGTTGCCCAGAGAGGTAGTGGAGGCCCCATCCCTGGAAACATTCAAGGTCAGGTTGGACGGGGCTCTGAGCAACCTGATCTAGTTGATGATGTCCCTGCTCACTGCAGGGGGGTTGGACTAGATGACCTCTAAAGGCCCCTTCCAACCCAAAGCATTCTGTGATTCTATGATGCTATGATTCTATGATTCTCCTGCCAGAAGTTAACATGACGTAAGTTTCCACAAAGGTAAGTACAGTCAGTCCCATTCTGCACTGAAAGGATTTCCCAGAGGAGACTAATGACTTTTTAAACTATCCAACATTCTTTCAGACTGTCACAATATACCCATCAGCAAGCTTCACTCGCACCTTTTTCCACATGAACTGCATTGGGTTTATTTACATTTAATAGAAAGAGCTGGGAAAAAAGCACTTCAGAAAAGAAACTAAAATATTCAGAACATCAAACAAGAGACTGCACCTGCCTCTGATTTGTGCCGAGATTTTATTTCCATATTTACTGTCCCCCATCTGGGAATGAGAAAGAAAGGAAGAAAATAAATTGTATTTAGTTAATACACACGTCCTTGTTATACATAGCATCAATTGGACTTAGTGGTGTTGAGCAGTTTGGGAGGATATCATTAAGATATCATTAATTTTCTAAGGGATTTTGAGGTAATGTTATGCTATGAAGAATGTGTGTTTGCTGGCTTTGATCTGCGATTTCAGCTTGAGAGGTCCTTTTCACAAACCTTTGTAGTAAGCTCCCAAATCTCAATGTATCACTACAATCACTGCAATCACTACATCATATGTCCACAAGATCTTGGTCTCCAACTATCTTCCCCCACTTTAAATGCAAAATAGTCAAGCCATTCTATCAAGACTGTCTTTGTATCAATGTCAAAATCATATTTCTAAATCACAGTAATCTTTTAGCATCAAGTGCTTACTTCTATTATTTGCTGACTGAATCATTACAAATAAAACGTAGTAAATTTACTCCTGTTGCGAAGCATTTACGGAATCATTCCATTTTCTACAAACACATTTAGTTTCTGCAAGCAGTAGCAAATGTTTTCTCTGAGCATATTTCAACAGATGTTTTTTTCATTTTTCTGCCTCCCAGAGCTGTTGATTGAAAGTTGGAGGCAGGTGAGTAATGACTAGCACACTCCAAATGTTTGAAGTGCAATATGGGCTCCATGGTGATTCATTAAATTAGGTAAGAATTCATTAAGGTTTTCCCAAATTTCAGGAAGCTGTCCTAGTTACTAGAAGTGATAAATATTGCTATGAAAATAAATGAAAACTAAATCACCGCTTTTATTCCTCAAACAGATCACTCACAGTAATGAGTCAGGATTAAATACTTCTACAGTCTAGTGGATCCAGAGTGTCTAAACCTTAGACACGAAACACCCATGCTTCTGCCTGTTGCCAGAGGCTTGTCTAGGGTGGGACTTCAGACCTCACTAAACGTCCCTTGCCCACCACTGTAGCATACACCAAAAGGTTGGATTAAAGTGGTGTCACTTCCGTTTGATAAAACTTTGTGCAGTTTTCTTCTGAAAAAATTGTGCTCCTTGGAGATATGGCTTACATCAACACTAGGGATCATTGCTGGTGGCCAAGACTTTAGAAAAAGGCATTATTTATAAGGCAAGCACGGGAAATAAAGTTGACAGCTCTGCTGGCCCTTAAATTCCTGGTCCCAGGGGGGATGCTGGCTCTGTGGCACATCACAGATTTCCTGCACGGCACCTGTGCAGAGCAAGCCCCACAGGAAATCTTCTTATTAGTCGATTTTCTAACTGCATTTCCACCTGCTCCACAGGGATGAGCTACCCTTTCCTCTCGAATCATCCAGCCAAAAGCACGGTCAAGCCCAGCTCGGCGTGAAGACTCTCCACCTGTCCTCAGCATTTGGGTTGGAGAGCGTCTTACAGAGCAAACTTATGTGACCAGAAATTTTTCCCTTTTTTCCTGCATAACAGAGTGCTGTAAAATTAACATCGCTGCTTTTAGCAAGACAGATAATGTCTCTGATGTCCCGCGGCATCGCTGAGTACTGTCACCGTAGCGTTAGACCCTGTGCGGCGAAGGCAAGTAATGGTTGACTGTAAACAAGGCAGGACTTCTCCCCTCTTCTGCATCCAAAGCCCATGGGCAGCAGGAACAGCGTGTAACAGCTCCCACCTGGGACCGTAATGAATCAGGAGGGCTCGGGAACAGTGTCGAAACAGCATCCAGGGCTGGCAGTGAGCTTCTGGGAGGCCCAAAGGAAAGGAAGGTTTCCCCCTCTAAGGACTGAAAAGGAGAGCGAGAAGGGGTTGCTATGGAGGCAAACAAGGACGATTTGCCTACACGGTGTTCAAATAAAATAAAGGATACACTAAAACTTCTCTAACAGGGAAAGAAAGAACTGTCACCGGTTTAAACATTTAAATGAACACTTCTTACAATTTTGGTCATGAGGCATTTTCTGTGGCTGGAGACAGTAAACAGTGACTCTCACAGAAGAGGATTTCTTAGTTTGTGAGCTGGGGCTCCTGAGAGGTTTAAAGTCCATAGATTTTTCCTTTCTTACTCCTCTTCTGAGGCCGGGGAAAACACGTCACGTAGAACCCTTAAGTGCAAAGGTAAAGCATGGACAGGGTCTTGCACATGGAAGTGGTCAGTAAATATCTTCAGCTTTACTGTAAGTAGGCAAGGAATTTTTCATTTTAAAGGAGAGCAATTGAAGATTTTAAGAATATTTCCAGCCAGACTCCTTGACTGCAGCTGCCAGAGGCTTGAGGCAAAATCCTGCCCTTCACCTCCACTTCTTGTTGGACTGGACTGTGTTTAGAAGCTGAGAGCTTGTATTGGGTTTGCATGGCAAGGTTTTGGGAGCCGGGGGGCTACAGAGGTGGCTTCTGTGAGAAGGTGCTAGAAGCTTCCTCCATGTCCAGTAGACCCAGTGCCAGCCAGCTCCAAGATGGACCCACCGCTGGCCAAGGCTGAGCCCATCAGTGATGGTGTTAGTGCCTCTGGGATAGCATATTTAAGAAGGGGGGGGACCAATCTGTATGACTGCAGCTGGAGAGAGGAGTGAGAACATGTGAGAGGAACGACTCTGCAGACACCAAGGTCAGTGAAGAAGAAGGGGCAGGAGGCACTCCAGGCACCAGAGCAGAGGTTCCCCTGCAGCCCCCGGTGAAGACCATGGTGAGGCAGGCTGTCCCCCTGCAGCCCATGGAGGTCCATGGTGGAGCTGATATCCACCTGCAGCCCATGGAGGACCCCACACCGGAGCAGGTGGATGCCCAAAGGAGGCTGTGACCCCGTGGGAAGCCCACACTGGAGCAGGCTCCTGGCAGGACCTGTGGACCTGTGGAGAGAGAGGAGCCCACTCTGGAGCAGGTTTGTTGGCAGGACTTTTGACCCTGTGGGGGACCCACGCTGGAGCAGTCTGCTCCTGAAGGACTGCACCCTGTGGAAGGGACGTATGCTGGAGCAGTTTGTGAAGAACTGCAGCCTATGGGAAGGACCCATGTTGGAGAAGTTCACGGAGGACTGTCTCCTGTGGGAGGGACCCTACGCTGGAGCAGGGGAAGAGTGTGAGGAGTCCTCCCCTTGAGGAGGAAGGAGCGGCAGAGACAACGTGTGATGAACTGACCACAACCCCCATTCCCCATCCCCCTGCGCCACTCAGGGGGAGGAGGTAGAGAAAATCAGGAGTGAAGTTGAGCCTGGGAAGAAGGGAAGGGTGGGGGGAAGGTGTTTTAAGATTTGGGTTTATTTCTCATTACCCTATTCTGTTTTGACTGGTAATAAACTGATTTCTCCAAGTCGAGTCTGTTTTGCCCGTGACAGTAATTGGTGAGTGATCTCTCCCTGTCCTTATCTCGATCCACGAGCTTTTCGTTATATTTTCTCTCCCCTGTCCAGTTGAGAAGGGGAGTGATAGAGCGGCTTTAGTGGGCACTTGGCATCCAGCCAGGGTCAACCCACCACAGAGCTCAAGTGGGAAGACAGCTTTAAAGAAAATTGTCCCAGGTCACAGAAAGGAAAGAACATACAAATGAAACAATCCGTAAGAAAACAGTATGATCTTGATCCTAATTGCTTAAGCATGCCATCAATCTGCCTTACCCACTACATGAAAAACATCCAATATCTTTCATGGGTTGTTTGTGGACAGCTGGTTATAGCGGTGCGTTACTGAATGAACATCAGCTATTTCCAAGAACAAGGTCATGGGATGTTTGATGGATTGGTTAAAGATAAAGAATTAGCTGGTAGAAGATTAAGAAGAGGTTCATTGCCTCAAAACCAGATAATACAGCTGGGGGGCGGGGGCAAAAAATGGGGTTTGTTGGAAGTGTTCAGTTGGTTTGGAAGCCAGCTGAGATTTCAACAGCCAGTTATACTGAACTGAACAAAACTTTCTTCAGCACAACCATCATTTTGCAGAGGTACCAATGTTTTTATCAAGAGCTGTGATGTTGATTGACAAAGTTAATATATCCTCCAGCCATTGGAACATTAATTAGTTGGAAAAGAAAAAAAAAAATAGAGAAAAGTAAGATTAGTTGTAGCAGCAAAAATTCACTCTGTGGTAAATTCTGCAAAGTCAGTGCGGTCAATTCATCTGAGACTGGAAACATTCAAATAATTGTATAGCAGCAAGCTTCCTACCAGGACTATAAAGAGCGTTCCTTAGAAAATAGCAGTAAAGTCTGTATCAATTAAAGATGCACTGTAGATGCTGGCCAAGAAAAAAACTGATGCACTTCATTGCTTTAGCTTCAGAAGTGCTGAAGAGTTTACAGCATTGCAGATAAATCTGGCTTGAAAAACTATGGCTGCAGAAGAATTACTTGACTTTTTGTTCGAAAACACTGACAGAAGGACAAGGAAAGATGATGCCTGTAGGGATGAAACCAACAGTGAGTTTCCAGCAGTACCTATAGGGACTTCAGTCTGAAAAATGCTGCTAACTGAATGAGCGCTTTGTCAGGGTGACTGACTCCATGTGTTTCTGTTATTAAAGCAGCACTGCGGGAAAACAATTAAGAAAATAAATGATATAGAGAAGCAAACTGTCATCATGGATTTCTCTATCTGAAATAGTTACAGCAATAAAGAAGATGTATCTGACTTTAACTGCACCAAAATTCATCTTTTAACAGAAGGGTATGTTGGAGTTTCTTAACTGCACTGTAGCTTAGACTTCGAGCAACTCAGCAATCATCTTGGATGTTCAAAGCCAGACATCCCTTAGCTTACATCTTCAGTTTGTAAAAATGGCACGCAAACCTGATCTTAATTCTCAGTAATTAATTAGGTCATTAACTAGGTAAAAGAAACTCATCACTGAGAATATCCATCTCTGTCTGTTTATTCCTGTTGTTCTCTAGATACCTTAGGAAAATTTGAGCTCTGCTGTATTTTTGAAGATCTCATGCCTTTCCCTGAAAGCCATATTCTGGAACTGCTGCTTTCATTGTCCTTATTTTGTTCAGGCTTTCTTGGATCTTTAGATTCAAAACCTCATTGTTATAGGTAACTGATGCAAAACACAAAGCCAGCACATAATGCAACATCAGTGCCTTAGAGAGGCAGAAGTGCTCTAGTACCCAACTGCTTGTGTCAAGGACGTCCCTAGGATGAATGGTATAGCAATCTAGAGAAGCTTTGGCAAAACAATGAATGAACTGACATAAAAGAAGCTGCTTAAGATGTTGGCCATGACATGGTGAAAGAGGACACCTTTTAAATGTCCTGTATCAAAGCATAAAAAATGTTCAGAAAAGGGAGAAAGAAACTTGAAGGGAAAGTATCACCTAATACACAAAGGGAATGTACAAACAGCAAAGGAGATTGGGTGGACCAGTGGAAAGGACACAGATCAGAAGGAGGGCTAGAGAGAGAGCAGGTCAAACACAGCTGTTTTTTTAAAAAGGAGGGTTGGGATGAAGCATTAACAACACATTCTCACTTAATGCATAACACAAGAGGAAAGATGACACAGATGAAAAGTCCCCCTTTGGAAAGGGCAAAAGAAATCGCAATTTTGGGCAAACGTCAAAGGATGTAATTGCTCTGTTTATACTGGATGAAAAATATTCTGCAAAGGAGCCAATTTACATAATGTGGAGGCATTTAGTGTGATTTATAGCCCTGCTTTAAAGGCAGTGGAGCGAAAAAAGCTGATGTTAAAAAAACTGCCTTTTATCAGAGGAACAACTGCTGTTGGAAAAGAAACTTCAAGGAACATCAGGAGCTCAGAGACTGGGGAGAAGCTGCAGGTGGCCGTGTGTCATTGCACAGTTAGACGGGGTGCTGCGACGACACCTCTTCCCTACTGCTGTCGCGGGGTTCAGGAGGACAGTGCCTTGCAGCCAGAGTCAGAGCACACGAGGCACTAAGATAACACACTTCCCACCGGTGCTATAGTGAGTGGGGCAGGGGTGGGGATATACCCTCCATCTTCAGCGTAAAGTAGCAGCCGCCTGCCCTGCTGCCTCCCCCCGAGTTGCCTGCCTGCCTGTGCTCTAGCTCACCCATGGTATCTCACTTGGCAACTTCTATGCCCAAACTGAGGGTCATGGGATGGAGAAGACAAGGCAGTGCTGGGGTGAGAGGAGAGAATACACTGTCATGCATCTGGTTAGGTGTTGGAGGCTTTCCTATTGCTCAGAAAGCAGGAGCATCTTTTCCTTCTCTAGCCTTTCTGGCACTCCTCCTCTGTTACAGGGGTCAGGACGCAGAGCCCAACTGCACTGCCAACCTCAGGGCTCACAGTACCCTCCTCATGGTATCCCAAAGTACCCTCAGCACAGGAGGTAGCTGTTTCCTGGCTTACAATTTGCCTTTTATGGAGTACCTGGTAGTTCCAACACACATTGAGAATTGGCATGGGTTGCTGAAAGATCCTGTCCTCTATTTTGTAGCATGGGGCAAGCTCCAATGCAACGCACGCTACCTCTCTGAGCCAGATCCTTCACCCCACTGCAGCACCTGGTGGGTGAGGAGGTTCTGGCCCATCCTCCTGCAGTGTACAGCTTGCCCGCTGAAGTCTCTCCAGTTCCACTGGCCTTCTCTGGCCACAGCTGGGAACTAATCTGGATTAAGAAAGCATTTCTTCATTTCTTGCTCCTCCTGTTGTCAGCTGGACCAGCTTCTTGACGCTGCCCAGCTGCATGAGTGCTCATGGGAGCACAAAGGTGGATGTGGAAAATGCATGGCCCAGCAGAGGGGCAGGCAAGACCTCCTTTAGACAGCTGCCCCCCACTTTTTGCAGCTTAGAGCAGTTGCGATACAACACTCTGATTCACCGCAGAGACCCAGGTGGGGAAGAGAGCTAAATCAGTGAGAGAGGTACAAGGTTTGAGATTGTATCAAATGTAATACAGCTGTCTGAGCCCAATCACGTTACACTCAAGTCAAGATAAAGGCATAGATAACTCAGAAGAGTCTCTGTTATGCCAGTGTAACGGGGCTGTCCCAAGTTCATGGCAGGGGAAACCTGGCACAGAAGATCTGGCAGAGCTTTGAGAAAGAGTTGGTTTCAGGCAAGTTTCTAGCTCTCCGTGGGCTGGGCTGCTCGCTGCCTGCCTGTGCACTCAGAGCGTGTGCTCAGGAACGAGTGCTTGCTGCCGGGTGTCTTTAGGCTGATGAACCTAAAGCTGTAACCCAGCTTTGCTGCTGGGAGCGAAGGCACTTTTATTCCCAGGCTACCTCTGGCCTGTGCTTTGCTCTTGCAAAGCGACTGCCTTGCCCTGGTTGTCGTTGCTGTCTGTGTCGATCCCTCTGTCCTTTTCCTGTTCTGCAGCTCCAGCAGCAAGGTGGAATTAGCTCTTTGCCACTGGCATGTGGCTGTTGCCGTGGGTTCTGTGTGGCCTGCGAGATGGCCTCCTCTCTGAGCAGAGCCAGTCTGCGGCGCTGCTTACCTTCCAGCTGAGGTGGAATTGGTCGCGTGTTTAGTTTGGTTTAGATCAAAAAAGGTGATCGTCTTTTGATTTGCCCATGGATACTATTTAGCACAGGCTTTTAAAGGGAAGACTTTTTGCTTTGTTCTGCAAGATGTTGAGCGCTTCCAAATCTCACTGATCTAAATGAGAAATCATAATCCCCCACGCGACAAGGGAACCGTCTTGACCACTTTCTGGCAACAGTCACCAAGAAATGAGCGAAAGCTAGAGCTAACCATTCTTCTTTTCAAACCTAGCATACTATTTACTTGCCTGAAAATGCGGGGATTAGGTTTCCTCAGCTGAGTGCGAAATAATTGCTGCCAAACAACTATTTATGGAAGAAAGCTGTTCATGTATTTTTTTGAGAGGTGTAAAAAAAGAATGAGAAAATATTTGTGAAATTTGCCACAGATAACATTTTACTGTTTGCCTTTGAAAATAACAACATTAAGCTAAAGACTCTACCTCTCACAGTGTCAAGAGTTTCTGCTAACTGGGAGTTAGTTGATAGTGTGTGTAAAATCAATACCAGATAACTTAATTGTTGACTAATCTCAATTCACACGTTCCTAAGGAAAAATGTACTATAGAGCCTGCTGTGATTTTTATCCTCTTTGGTTAATGAAAAAGGAAAGATTCCTTCCCAAAATACCCAGGCTGTTCATTTTATAGATTGTCCTGTGAAAAACACTGCTCTGCAAAAGTGAGGAAAGAGGAATTATACATCTGATACAAAAGGCAGTTGGGTAATTCATCATTTGAGCTCCCATCATAAATGTTTTAGCTTTATAAAGGTAGAAAAAGATTTACCTTCACACACAATCTAACTCATTATCCCTGTCAGATAGTATAGTCTCCACACTTGTCATCTGACCACTATTTAAATAATCTAAACTCATTAGGGACCACACCATCACTTACAGGGAGCAGCATCTTACATCACGAGCAGTCTCACTGATCTCACCTATGGAATAAGGTATTGGCCAACATCAGTACAGATAGTGCAGCAGGGTCCCAGTTCAGTGGTAGCCGCAGCAGAAAGAGCAATAAAACGTCAAGGTATTATTATGTCAGCATGAAAGTTCTTATTGTTCCCAGTCCAATCCTCTTTAGTCCCGAACACATTCCTGTCACACACTTGCTGTGGGATACTCAGGCTATTTCAGAATATCTATGACTCAGTTGTAAATCTTCATAAACACAAATCATTGTCAGCATGGGCACAAGTGAATTCAGCATTTCCAAGGAGAAATAAATAGCTATTAAGAAGCATACTTCTCATTTCACATGTCAACTCAAATACTGTCTCACATCAGTCAGATCCATGCACTTTAAAACCTGCCCAGAGAGACTACGACTGCGCTTGTAAATAGGAGCAGAAGTGCTCAATGAGTTGAAATGGAGTCACTGAAACACAGAGAGAAGGGATTTCACTGGGCACAAAACTTAGCAGAGAGACTCATGACGAAATGAGAGCTTTGACAGAGCATGGATTGTGTCAATGTTTTACAGGTGGTGTTTTGGGGTTTTTTTAAGGAGAAGAGTCTTTATTTCCAGAGTTGTTAAGAGTTTTATTTACGACTTCATTCTGTTCGCTGTATAACAGCACTTCACTCCTATTTCTTTCTTTGAATCCCTCAGACAATACGCATTGCTGCTCTGAGCAAACATTTCTGCCAAAGGTAACACACCGAAGCTTAATAATTGTCTTGCGGGGAGATGGGTTAGATTTCAGCTGTCTCTCCGTCCATCCTCATTGTCTGTTTCTCTCTTCAGTGAAAGAGAAGTGAGTCACCACATATTTCACAGGGCTTTGCTCCAACGGCCATGAAATTGCTGGATGATTACACTGATAAGGACTTGCTTATCTGGCTGAAGCTGGTATTTCTATAAATCGTTAGTAAATATCAGCAATTCCAGAACGGAACATTTTTCCTCCTTTGTCTGATAAGAATTGCATTTGTAAAAGAAGTTATTTAACTTTCAGGGCATAACCCATTAGCAAACAGATGTTTACCTCTTTATTTATAGGCTGTGATGCCTGAACCTAAAAGGAAGCATCAACCCATTTTAGACCAAAAAAAAAAGAATTACATCAAGGAACATACATTATATCCTGCATGTATCCCCATGCTGCAGGGGCGGGGCCTGTGGCATTAATCTAAAAATCTGAAATCCTTTCCTCTATTTCTCATAAACAGTCAACTTGCGGGAGATGAGGAGAAGGGTAGTTTTTGGAATCCTGGTATCTATTACAGAAAAGGTGGTAGTACTTCATCCCTGACAGGTATCTGCAGAGAGTTTGCCAGCGTGCCAATTCCTCTTGATTAGGGCCATTTGGGCCAACTCCAGTGAAAATGTTAATGACTCTATTGAACCAACTACAGGAAGGATGAGATGAGGGAAATTATTATTGATGGGCTGGTTGGAGCAATGGCCGCTGCATTCAGGGAAGGTGCAGGGCCAAAGGCGTTAACAGAGAGTGTAAGGCTCAAGAATGGGAAGAAGATTAAAAACCAGGGTGAGAAACATAAGGATGGCCAGCCACAGGGCTGTGTGGGTACCCTGCGCCCTGGAACTGGGAGTGAAGTGGGAGCGCTGCCCCACTAACACGTGCTTACCTTCCCCCATCTTCCCGCTTGTTCACTCCTTCAGTGTGCTGCGGATGAACAAAACAAGCTACAGAAGCATCTTTATTTTCTGTCATCACACAGTGCTTTTCACTCAAGGCCACATGGGTGAAATCCTGACTGTGCTGAAGTCAGCGTGCATCTTACTGTTGGTTTCTGTAGGTCCAGGTTCTCACCAGCCATGCTTATTTCTAAAATTTAGCTATTTTTGGTAATCATTTCCTGAGGGAGAAGGTGGGGAGCCGCATCTTTCAGAGGCGAAGAGGTTACAGGTGAGAAAGTCTCTCTGGAAGTGCTGTGCCTCCATCACTGCTGAGCTTGGTGGCATTTAGGGGTCCCGCAGGTACAGCTGGGACCTGCATCTGTTCTCAGGGCTTGGTTGGGTGGACCCAGCCCCTCAGGAATCCTGCAGCTTTATGAACTGAATTTGCTGAACTTACACATTCCAGACTAAAGTTTACAGGTTTGGAAACACTGACAGACGTATACTGAAACTCCGAGCAAATTTCCTGCAATTCTAAGTAAGAGTCTTTGAACTCCATGGACAAGTTGATAGGTGATTTCTCAGAGTGGAAGACTTTTGCTTGTAGCTTTTTATTGTGGGTTAGTTTATCTTCATGAAACACTGAATGAGCACTGTTAATAACCATTCTGAGTGAAAGAACAGCTTGGGCAGTGAGGTGAAATACCTCCACCTGCTGTGTTAGCCCAGATAAAAAGACCACTTCAAATTGCCTTGACACACACAGAGGTCACTGTCAAAAAAGGTATTTTCATCTACCGGCTCCCTCACAGAGACTTCACAATAACATTTTCTAGCTTTTCTGGTTCTTTAGTCTCAAATTAGAGCTATTCAGACAGGGAAATGTAGGGTGTCTTTCTGTGTACAAGTAACTTGATACTGTTTAGTCCCAGTTTAGGCAAGGTTTTCATGGCAGGAAAACGGCTGCGGTTAGACATTGGCAGAGAGCGTTCACAGCTCAGCCTACCAGCGCAAATGGAAACCCCCCCCATTTGACTACTGAGAGTTAGAAAAAGAACCACAAAGTCTGTACTGAGTTTTCAGATATGGCTGAAGCTTTACAGCTGTGTTGGGTTGGGTCTGTCTGAAAATTGTTTTAGATACTGCCGTGGACATGGTCTCATTTTACCTGCATCACATTTAACACGCTTGAAATGGTCCATTTGCATTACACATCACAGAGAGCAGCCTGAACTATTACTGCTGTAAAATGTCTTCTCAGTTCTACTGATTTTTTTTTCATCTAAGGGACTGAATAGTTTTTAGATTTGGAGGGCAAAGCATTTAATTATTTCTACTCTTTCTTCCTCTAGTATTTTTCACATTAGTATGCTATCTGTATTTTGGCACACCCAGAAGATCAGACTGGATTAGACTAAAAGTTTAACCTCACAGAAGGTGAGTGAAGGATGCTCTTGTTCTCAGTCATTGCTCAAGTTCCTAGAAAGGATTTGCAGTGTGACATGATAACTGGTGTGTTACAGATGTTGATAATTCAAGCTCCTGTGATGGCTTTTTTCTGTGTGCCAAATGCCCCACCAGAACAGTTATTTTTCTGAGGGTGGCTATTCTCCTTTACTTTTCAAAATAAATAATTTTTACTTTGCAAAATAAATGCCTACTAAATTTCTTATCTTTCCTGTCAGATTTTTTAGGTGGAAGCTGAGGACCCAGCTGTTCTTCCAAAATGTTCATATCTATCATGTAAGATTTTAACTCCTTTACCTGAAAAGAAGCAAATAACTTAGCTCCAGCTGCATATCAGCCAGACCCAATACTGGTGTTTGGGTATGCGTCAGTCAAGAATTTCTGATGTTGATTTAATTTTAACAAAAGATGCACGTAGCCATTTTGGGACAGTCAGTATTTACAGTTAATAATGTGCTGCTCATGAGTGTGCAAGATTGTTTTTTGCTTTTCTGGTGTTATCTGCACCGCTAAATTCTCCTGGTCTGCAAAATGGTTTCTGACTGCCAGGGTTCACAGGGTCTCACCCTCACTGTTCAAGCCTGCCCTGCACAGGTTGGCTGGTGCATCCACACTCTACAGTACTTGATGCAGGCCTCCTCTGGGTCCCAACTCACGGCCCAATACTCACATACTTTGTTATGTGTTTTCTCAGTTCACAGTGTCTGAAACACATTAAGGTCTGGGCTGCAGCCCACCAGAATGGTATTTTTACAGTGGAACACCAAGACCATGTAGGACGTGCTTTGGGATGTGGTGGTGTAAGAACATTTGTAGAATACATAAGGGTGTCATACTCACACAAATAGCGTTGGAGGACTGTGTTGGGTTAAAGGAGGCAAACTTGATGAAGCCTACTCACTCACTGACTGTTGTGATGCCGTGAAAAAATTCACAGGTATCAGTTGAGAGTGGTCCCTGGTGTTGTTTGGGAGGAAACTAATTGGTTCAGCCTTGGGGTCATGTTTTATGCAGCATGGACAATCAGTGGACCAGGATCTGGGGATGAACTGGAGAGCTGTCTTTTGGCTGTATAAACATACTTTATATCTTTATTGTTCAGTCTACTCACCTGTGACTTTTCAGAAGATACCGTGTATGCGACGGTACAGCACCTGCTCTTGATGGGAAACTTCCTCGTCCTTTCTTCCATTCCAGCTTTCAACATGAGGACCAGGGATAGTTTGAGAAGGAACTCAGCTAGCAGGGAAACTACCAATGACCATAAATTACTTAACAGGTTCACTTTATATTTGACATTTGAGTGATAAAAATGCGTATTCTCTACCACCTGGGAGCCCCGTGCTGTGTGAGCATTAATGTTGCAGCTCCTGCTCTATGGCTGCTGAAAGGTGAAGCCCTTCTAGAAGTGACGTACATCCACTGAGCATACGGGAGCATATTATGATCAAATCTGTTTAATTCAGATGGAAGCAATCTCTGTGAGCACAAATTTACTGACAGCTATTAACAGTTCTTTTGCATTTTCTAGCACAGCATATCGTATCCAAATTAACAACCCAGGCAAACTAGAAGTGGGCTAATTAGTAGATTGCATGGAGGGTAAAAATCACTCCAAAGTAAGTAAATGTCCTACGTGAACATGTCCCAAGAAAAGGGATCAAAGCAAAGGGATAAAGGCATCACAACTACAGCTCCAGTTGAATGATTGCATAGAATAATTTCTTGGTAAAGGATCCTCAAAGCATTTGTCAGATGCTTTTGTCTTTTCCTTTATTCAAAGTTTCACTGAACTTCCAGGGTTATATATTCACTTTGTACTTGAATTCCTGTCTCTTCTAGTATTGCAGTCTGACAGATAATAGGATTACTTCCATGAAATGCAGAAAAAGCAATAGTTATACTTGTTGTTGTATTGTATCAGAAGCCACTCATTAGGGATTTCTATGAATAGGATGTTTGCTGAAGCACAGCACTAAGCTGAGGAAATGATTCAAAGTCATTTATTTTCCACCCACTTGTCTGTCTGCCCAGAAAACTAATAATTTGTTTATTCAGTTAAATAAGATGGGACACCAACTTGCCAAAACTTAGAAAGGAGTGTTGAGAGCTGTCAATATGTACATGAACACTGATAGTGTTTTACACTGACTTTGATTTAATTTTATCTGAGGGCTTGTGCATCTTTCTGAAAGATTTTTTCCCAATAGCACTCACAGTGAGGCATTACAGTCACTGTCAGGGCTGTAAATTCCAGGGATCTCCTGTGTCTCTTATTTCATATAGATAACATCCAGCGTAGGAAGCTGTGGCCGAAGAAGAGATATATTTTAGCGGAATGACATAACTTGGTAAATCATATCCATCTCTACAAACCTTTTGCAATCTGATTTCCCAGTGAAGTTTAGGAACATGTTTATGAATGAAGTTTCCGCAGATGGAGTGGGAATTGCACACCGTGCCTTTCTTGTTTATGAAGGGTGGTGAGCTTTCTTCTCCTGATTCAGGGTTGGCTTTTCCAAGTGCACGCATAGTTCTGCATCTCAGTCTTGCCTCTCTCTGCAGTTGCTATAAATGCAGAATTGAATTTGCTGAACATTGTTATGTGTATTTTTGTGGTAAATCAAAACAGTAAAACCACTGAGTTCAGGGAAGTTATGCCATTAGAAAACAAGTGTGATATTGGAATTGGCTCTCTGTCTCACTGCAAGCAAAACAAATAAGACAAATAAGCAAATAAGACAAAGCTTGACCAATTTCACACTTTCAGGTTCCCTTCTGATCTTTTATCTATTCTGGGGATAAAAGCTCAGCTATTTCAGCTTTGTAATCCTATTTCAAAGCCTTCACCTTCCCTCTGTCTTCATTGTAGCTAATCTAATTGCTTGTTGCAAATGATTGATTTTCCCCTTTTTTCCTTCATTTAGTTCATCATACATTAGATGCTCAGAGATATCACAAGACCGTTCTGAATACTTGTCAACCCATATGTTTTCAGAAGTTGTTTATATGAAGCACTCCTCTGAATACAACATCTCCTTGGCCAGTTAGCCTTGCCTTCCTCTAGCAGAGTCTGTCCTCCAGTTGAAACCACTGAGCCTGAAGCAAGGGTGTGATTTCACATGGGGAGGGCTACAGCAGAGGTCCTGGTGTGAGGACATCCCACTCAGTCCTAGTCCCCAGGTGCTTGCTCCCAGCCCCACACCAGTGCGTGTTGCCGCACGGCCGTGCTACGTTTTCCTCGTCCGCTTTTCTCTTCCTTCTCAGCACGATGGTGGAGGAAACTTTCTTGCTAGTGGAGAGGAGAGGGGAATTATTTAAGCCTCTGCTGTCCTCAAAGCCCTCTCTCAGGGAGCTACTGAATTGGGTCTTATGTCAGAGAGAGCACGCACAGACAGGTAGAATAAGATAATTTCATCCACCAGCCTGCTGGCAGCTTATCACCATACTGCGACTACTGAACACTTTGTTAAATTGAGAGCCTGGTTCACTATAGGTATCTAAGTTTTGAATAACTGTTCACCTGGTCGTAGCCTCCCACTTTTTGCTTTATTTTGGTTTTAACCTCTCCACTTCCTGAAGTTTTAAATTGCAGAAAGTCCAAAATCCCCTATAATTTCCTGTCACCTTGTGGTCTTCATTCATTAATGGAGCCCACTGAAGCCAGCAGATCTTTAGCTGCAAATTTCTTTGACAGTTTTGCTGTCAGATCCACTTATCTACATCATTATGATTCAGTACAGTCACCAAATATTTCCTTCAACTGTTCATAAACTGATAAAATGGCAGTTTGTTGCAAGCTACATTTAAATAAGCTACAAAGCAATCCAAGAGTCCGTTCATTTATTTTGCATTAGGCAGTTTATCTTTTTTTCAAGGGACAATGTCTTAGCTTTATTTATTTGAGTCTGAATCTTCTTCCCCTTCAAGAGCAGAAGGATGACTGTGCGGTCTACAGCAGGGAAAAGGACAGCATGACATACATGGCACACTACGGGAGCTCTTGTGGTTTTAGTAAGAATGACTTTCTGACTGAAAATACAAAATCAAATTTCCCATCAGGAAACTCCAAGTAAGTCTTTAGATTTGGGTTGGTTCAAACTGGAATCCTCCATTTTCCTGAACAGATTAGAAATGTCTCATTCAGCATAGATTATTAAAAAAAAAAAATTAAATTACATACCATATCAGTCCACTCCTGCACAGAGCTGTAATGTATGGCCCCATTCTCTTTTATGGATCCAGATGTATTTTCCAGAGTGCAAATGTGTTTTTTCTTCTGAAGTCAGTGATGTGGGGCATCATAGAGGATGCTGTAAGATTTGGCTTACAAGAGAGAGTTATGACAGTTGACTGCCTAAATAAAAGCTTCACACAGTAATGTCACAAAATGGGAAATGCAGTGACTTCTTTAGCTGAATTGAAACCAATTAATTTGATTTTATTGGAGAACACTAAAATGAAATGTTTTGAGTGCATTGTCAATTGTCCTTATTTGGGTTGAAAAAAAGACTGAGCTATCCCAGTTTATGATGGGAATCTGGGATATCTTTCAGGAGAACTGAATGTGAAACTAAAAGCATGGTTGCTATCACAGAAAGCCATATTTGTCCAAAACTGTAGTTCTCTTTCATTGCCTTTCTGTCTAGCTAATCAGAAAATCTAATAATGGTGATAGCAGATACTGACTTTTAATTTTTTTTTTCTAATATTCTGACTTCTTAAGCTTATGGCACCTCTAGCAGTCGATGTAAACTTCACTGATGAGCAGAGGTGTGGAGCTCTTTCAGGTGTCACTGAGGTGGTGATTACATCAAACATCAACTTTCTCCTCTGAGCCCAGGAATGAGTACTGATAGACCGTAACCTTCATCTCAGCTTGGATTCTGATGATATTGGGATATTCTTGACAGTGATGTATTAGTTAGCACACTGGCAGAGCCCAGGGCTCATATCTTGTCTTTATAGATGAAATGCGAGTGTCCACCAGAGAATGCAAGCCTTGGATTTGTCAATATGTTAATTAGCACAAGAATGTCAAGAGCATCCAAAGATCATTATTTAAAATTTAATCCATGTTTTACTAGTTCTGTTGATCTATAGCCACTGAATAAGAAGCTGGCTGCAGATGACTGGATTCACAAAGTATTTAGGTACTTAACTCCCAAGGATCACAACGGGACTTATATTCCTAAATATTTTTGTGCATCTGGGCCAATGGTGGTTATACGTCTTTCTGATCAGCCTGCAGATGAATTCTGGAGGCATGGATGATAATGTCCATGGTTTTCGTAGCATATAACCAGTTTCTCAGCGTAAGACAATGTAAGTACTTCAATTCAAAAAGACTAAAAACTAAAGATTCCCAGCCAATTCTTCAGCATTGTCCAATTTTCTACTGTATTGCAAATAAGTATGTCCCAGCAGCCTCGAACACTACCATGTGATAACTGCTGGCAAATGCAGATCAAGGCATTTCATGCCACGCAGAGTAGTTCCCATTCATTAATGCAATTATTGCTACAGTTTGTAATGGACAGGAAGCCCAGGCATTAAAATGAGGGACTCGTTCCCTCCTTATTCCTTCATCATTCCTTCCTTGTTTACCTTTAGGTCTGTGTTCACTGAGCTGATGTTTTCAGAGAATTAATCAAACTGATTCCAAGGTTGCTTTTCTTACTGGAAACAAGGTGTTTAGATCCTATCAAATGTGGGTATGATTAGTCAAAGTCATTTATTCCTGTGAGTATTAAATTGTGTTTCTTGTCCTTTATTGTCCATCCCCTCAACCCAAACACCAAATTTTCTGCCAGTCTTAGCAATCAGCTTTCCTTGTTACTGCCTTGAGCAACTCAGGACCACCAACAGACTTTGGTCCCTCACAGCTCACTCCCTTTTCCAGATCACTTCTGAATATTTTGGCCTGCACAGAGTGCAGGACTGCTCCCCAGACTGCCCCTGGTTGCTTTTCTCCTTGGCAAAGGGTGACTCATTCCTACTCTTGGCTTCCTATTTTGTAACCGTTATTAAACAGTAAGTTTCTGAAAGCTTTCAGAGTCCAAGCACACGCGTATTGTCTGATTACCCTTATTTACAACCTCACTGACGCCTTACTTAAACAGTATTAGGTTTGTGAACCATGACTTCCCTCTATGAATGCTGTGTTGATTTTTCCCCAGTACCGTGTATTTCTCCACATAGCTACTGATTTTATTTTTTAATATACCGTCTTCTTCAGACACCAGAAGCAAGGTGTCTGTCCTGCAGCACCCTAGGTCTCTGTCCACACTTTTTGGATATCCATGTGACATTTTGCACCATCTTTCCTTCTGCTACCCTTTGTCAGAGAAAACCTATTTCTTGGTACAAACCCCAGTACTGCCAAATTCGTAGGAGGTGTTTTAAGAAACTAGACTACATGGTAGGTGGTTTTGCTTTCCAGAAAACCCCATTCTTCCCTTGCTCCTCAGACATGCTCATGTCTTAAATTCAGCTGGAGTTAAGCAATAAAGATGGAGCCAGTCAGACAGATGCTCTGTTGATATGCAAAGCCACTAAAATGAATCCTGTGAATGGGTGGTGGGGATAAGGGAGCACAGCCGACCAAATTAAACCCAGGGTTAAATTAAACTGAGACAAGAGATGAAGCTCTGTCCAACTTCTGCCTCTTCCTCTCACTGCTGTAGGAGGATCCTCCAAATCTGTCACCCATCAGCACAACTCAGTGCAGTGGAGTAGTTTGCTGGCATCGCATTTTCCTATTTCTCTCTGTCCTCCCAAGAGCGTAGTGACATCCTCTTACTCTGTCCCAGAGTGTGGACTGCTTTGCGAGTGCTCACATGGGATGCTTTCCAAACACCTTCACATCTGGCTCTCCATCATTCTTTATGGTTTGCTACCTGTTCCTTGCCGGCTTATGTCTCCTGCTGACACACTGACTGCAAAAAAGGGGCAATCTCTAACTACCCACTTGTGCAGTCTCCCCCAGCTCTTGCTACCTGTGCTCAGATGATGTTACGGTTGCTGTCTTGATCAGGAGGGAGAAGTCCCAAGATAAACATGGGTCTGTGCTCTCCAGGGCCTTATCCTTGATGAGAAATTTTGTACCCTGCAAGGAGCCACCCCAGGGAGCAGGGGGGAGCCACCTCCACATCCTACCACCTCTAGCAAGGGGACGTGCCAGCCTACATGCTCCAGGCGTACCAGGAGGGAGTCCGGCAGCCCCCGCCGGCCCCTGTCTCAGGCCTGTCCTCCAGCGGCCATGCTCACGCACCAGCCGGGGAGAGCAAGGAGGGTGTCCGGGGTGCCTCAGCCTCCCCTGGCGTATGGCAACCTCCCACCTGCCAGCCCTGGGGAGAAGTGAAGGCGGTCCGGCCCCACCAACCGGCTTTCACACGGGGTCCCATCGGATCAGTCTGAATAAATCACAAAGGACTTTCTCAAGAAAAACGCCTGTCCTCAATGTTTCTCTGAGGATTTGGGGTTCCCCCCTCCACGCCCCTGCCGTGGGAAGATGCTTTGGCACACTTCAGGGGTGCAGGTCTGGGCCAAGGGGTGCAAGGCTGGTGCTGGGATTCACACAGGGCTTAATCCAGAGCATCACTGGGGGCTCGGCCAGCTCTGCTCCCTCTTACTTGTCACAACTGCAGCCGTTCCCCCTGGTGACTTAGGTGGCAAATCATTGCCCTTATCTGAGCTCTGCTCCCCTTCTCATGTGAGAGAAGATAACAGAAAGGAAATCAGATGCTAGATGTAGAGAAAACCAATTTGTTCAGAGTTATCGTTATTGAATGCCTCTATATTGCACAATTTTCTTTCTGAAATGTCCCTCATGTACAACACAAAGGCAGTAAATGGTAATATTACATTGCTGTGTTTCTCCAGCACATTTCTTGGTGATTTTTGCCAGCTAGCTTTGGAATCACTTGTTTAGAAAAAAAGTTTGAACAGCCTTGTTGACAACGAGTTTTACTGGGGTTTTTTCCTAAAATATGTATTTGATGCTGTGTTATTTCACTTGTTCCCATCTCCCAGAGTATAATTTTTGTCATTAAGAATAACAATATTGCCATTTTTGTCAGTTTTCCTGTTAGGTGGGGAATTGTCCTCTCCCATGACAACTAAGATGGAAAAAAAAAAAGTACATCTTCAGTACATCTTTCCTTATAAAGGGGAAAGAATAGCATGCATTCAGCAATCATTTATTGCACCAGCTGCTTGTCAGTGACAGCACTGGAAGAAGAAAATGTTCCAACCCCAGGAGCCCACAGGAGGGCACTGGAATGTAGCAGGGAAGGGAGCGAAACCAGGGGTGAAACCATCAGCACCGCTCAGCCCAGGGAAAGAGCTACAAGGGCTGGAAGGTCCTGAATGCTGCTTCTGCATGCCAGGGACCAGGAGGGAAGATTTAGTCTTCTTAAATCAGCACCTGCAGATGCCGGTGAAGTGATACAGCTAAGGGTCGATGCTCACAATTTGAGGTCTCAACATAGATGTTATTGCCTTTAGCATTCCTGTCTGGCCTTGCCAGAGTTAATATCTGATTAAACACTCAGGCTGACTCTGCCCAGATTTCACCTACCAAATAAAGTCTTTTAAATTGGTACTGAGGTAACCCGTAATGGTCCCAGTAGAGTTCAGCACTCTCTGGCAGTAGGTCCTGAAAAAATGTGTTAGTAGGATGGGTTTGGAGCTTTGAGGTTGCTGTTACAGGCAGCATGGTGTTTTGCAGCACATATGCCATCCTGTGCTCTGCTCTCCTCAGCTGTCTCTCCAGGGAAATACTTCCACATCCCTGCCAAAGGCTAGCAACCGCAGGGGAGTGCTGCCTCTGCTGACAGCTGAGAGCAGAAGTACCTCTTTCAGGAACTTTTGACCAAAGTGCCTGGCTATGAAGTGCCCTCCAGGAAGAATTAGGGTACTGGCGACAAACATGGGATATGTGCACTTTCCTTGGCCTTTCTAATGCTGCTATCCCCAATCTCCTTGCACCCAGCTTCTTTTTTTTTCTCTTACCGTGGAAAACAGATTGCATGGAAGAGCGTCTTCTTTTTCAGCTCCAGCCCAGATTTTTAATCTGGCTTCCTCCCCTTCCACTGCACTGAAATTTCTTGCACAAAAGTCTATAATTCTTTCTTTTTAGCCTAATCTAGCCTAAACTGTGCCACTAGCCTCACCTTCCTTGGCCAGGTAGTTACTTAGGATGATATATTTGATTATACACTTGACCCAAAATCTTGGCTTCCCGTGTTTTCCTCAGCTGCCCTCTCTTTTTCAGCCCACTTTCTCCCTTCTGCAGGATCTTTGATGGTTTCTTTTCATCTCCCCTCAGCTGTTTGTGGGATATTGGGATGCTCTTCCCTTTGTACCCTTCTTTGCCCCTCTGAGCTGTCCCCATCCACAAACTTATGTCTTCCGTTCATGCAGATGACTTTCAAATCTCTGTGACTTTGCTTTGCCTCCATCTATCAGGATAGGAATCTTGTCCTGCAATGTTTCCTTGTGAATGATCAGTCGCCAGCAGGAGCTCAGCATGGCTAAAAGAGATGTTAATATTTTCTCTGCACCAAGGTGGCAGCACTTCTCTTGATTGCTTATCACTCAAGCCTGCTTTCGACTTGTTCCTCTCTCTGCATCCTCAGGTCTATCTGTCTTGCAGGGGGAGTTCTGTATAAAGTATGTGAGATGTAGCTTTTCCTACCCCTTTTATAGCTAAGGTTTCTTGCCCAGATGCCCACTATCTCATATCTTGCCTGCTACAGCATTCTTTGCTCTCAAAAACTGTTGCTCCTCCAATCTGTACAGAGGGCTGCTGCCAAGGTCCTTTTCCTTGCAATTGGCTCACACCGGCACTCTTTGTGCACTTTTTCCAACTGCCCCCTGCTTGAGAATATCTCACACAGGCATCTCTCTTCATTCTCAAGTTCCTTCTCATCCCTCATTTACCAGGCACAGGCTGCTTCCTTGCTCCTACTGTCCCACCATGCAACCTTACTCTCTCACTCGCCATGTTTTCAGATGCCGTTATGCTTTTGGCTGTATTACTCTTCAAGCCTGGCAGGAGATTACTGTAAATAAATATCTGCATGGTCTCTCCTTCACATTCTTCCTTCTCTGTGAGCACGCATCCTAGGTGTTATGCAGTTCAGACATCCCTTCCAGCTGTGTCAGTTTTTGATGACTGTGTGTCAGTATGAGATGCTGGGAGTGAGTGGGGGATTTATGAAGTTCAATAACAAACTGAAGGAGTTGTCTAATTTAGGATGAATAAGCTATTTTCAAAGGCACAGTGGGAGCGCTTCACATTGTGTGGCGTGCATCTTCATTTGCAGTACAGGCTGTGCATCAGCAAGGCTGCGTGATGAAGGAGAAAACTTGACAATGCTCCATTTCCATTTTTACATATGCAAGAAACCAGCACATAGCATCCACTCAGGGGACCCTTACACTGTGAGTTATATTCAGTTCCCTCCCCAACCCCTCTGACCTCCAGTCATGCAGGTATGAGCCCAGATCACTGCTGAAAAAAATAGATATATTTTAATGTAATTAACTGCCTGTAAAACTCTGCTGTAAATCAGATCCCTGGAATGGACTGGGTTATAAAATTACCCTTTTGTGAACAGCTATTGTTAACTTTGGTGATTGAAACTGAGTGGCAAACTAAGACACGGAGTATGACATGATCAGGTAGGGGTGACAGCAATAAAAATGAAGAATTTGCTTGAAGAGATCATAGGCAGGGTGCTTTCCACCACTTTGTTCCCTCTGGGAGATGAACAGTTTGCAGAAGGAGAGTATTTGGTAAATCAGCGGATGTTGCACTCCACAAACTCAGCAGGGAGTAATCCCTGGTTCACTGGCTCCTAGCCCCAGTAATCCAGTTATCAGGAAACAGCAGAGCCCTGAGCACAGGGACTTCTCTCCTGACACTTGACTGTGGAAGGGAGTTTATCCATCTCCTCTGATGAGATATGCAAGAGGCCACTACAAAGGAAAGTCATATTGTGGCAAGATAACAAATCTGACACCCTTGGCGAAGAGCCATGCTCTCCAGGAGATGATCCCCATCGCCCCTCCCCATCCCCTGGGTGCTGGCAGTGCCTGGTGTGGAGGATGCTGCATGGGCTGCCCGCCCCGGTGCAGCCAGCGTGCTCCTGCCCTCCGAGGCGATGGCTGTGCCAGCCTCAGGGTCTGCAAGTGGCCGCAGCGGCATCCTCTGGCTCCCATCACCAGAGCATCTCCCATGGGACCTCACAGGGGCTCAGAAACCCCCTGTTGCCCTAGATTTTCAAAAGAAGTCCATTTAGGTATGTAGAATAAATGATCAGTGTCTTTCAAAAGACCTTGGTACACTGGCTCTTTGGGCTCTTTGAAAATCTGCCTGTAGCTGTCACTGTGGCAGCTGCAGCTCTCCAAGCGCCTTTGAAAAACTCCTGTACTTTTCTCAATGCAGATTGCATTTGTTCAAAACTCTGGCTCCATTTCTGGGTGGTGAGCTCATGAGCAATGCAGGAGCCTAAATTTCATTACCTTTCAAATAGGTTTAACTGCTTTTGAAAATTCCACCCATTGAGATCTTTTACAAATCTCCCCCATTGTGCACAATTAAGAAGTAAGAAGATTGTCTCTTTGCAGCTGTCATTTAGAGGTTGGATAAAGGTTGGGAGCTGAAAAAAAGCATCTATTGAAAGTATCTGTGGAATCTCTCATTGTCCAACAGAAAACCATTATAATGCAGGACCAGGCTCGGGAGACCTGCGTTATTCTATTCACAGCTCTGCCAACAGCCTGTTAAGTAACTTTGTGCCAGTCATTTCTTTTTTTTGTGTGTGTGCATGAAGGTTACTCCACTGGTGAAATACGGGTATTGATGCTTACCTTCCTTTGGAGAGAGGCTTGGGAGCTTGAAATGAACACTACAGCAGAGGTAGCTATGCTCATGCAAATGCCCAGAAATTTTGCCTGCTCAGAGAAGATAAATGCCAGAGAGACATGATGAAAAAGGTACACCATTTATAATAAACAAAACCTCTCATACGCAATTTATTTCAAGACAAAAAACATATCTGGGAAACATACTCAACATTTCTAAGTTACTTCTGGGGAACATCTGCAGGCTAGGCAATTGTGAATAAAACCTGTGTCCTTCACGTTGGTAGTAGTCATGTGCCCTGAAACAGTCTATTACATCTGACATAAATAATGAACGTTTTTATAATCTAAGTTTCAAGTTTCACAGGATCTGGCTTTCCTTTTTTTTTTCTTTTCTGCATTTGTCTTTTCAATTTCTCATTCTCTGTGGCCAAAAGAGGTTGTCCTAGAACCTGAAGCCTGGGTTTGGCAAAACCAAAAATTAGAAAGCTGTAGCTGTAAAGTTGAAATGCTTCCTGGAAAAAAATATGAGCCTTGCAAAGGTGAAGGTGAAGTGAATCCTTCCAGAGGTCATGAGGGCCCCTTCTGTCACTGATGGAGACACCTGGGACATGGTGATCTGCCTACACTCACCTCAAAAGAAGAGAAGAGTGATCAACACCACCTTCAGCTGGAAGATAAGAAGTGGTTCTAGCATTACTTCCCTTGCCTCACTTTGCTCACCCCACATAGTTTGCTATGTAATGGTACAAGAGATTTCAGTATAGAAGAGTTTAAACTGTGACGAATGATGACTTAGTGGTTCTATTAGAGAGTTTTTGGCAAACAGACCATTTTGTTGTCCATCTGGTAAAGGCTCGTGATGAGAGCTAGAGCTGTTGTGTCTCTGAGTGGTGGTTTACAAATCCCAGAGTCACCAAGTCATTTGAACGGGAAGGGACCACAGGAGGTCTCTGGTCCCACCTCCTGTTCAGAGCAGGTCACTGCCAACTGCCGACCAGGCTGCTGGGCACAGGGTCCATCAGGATTACACTGAGCAGCTGCTCCCCCTTCTTCCTCTCGCTTCCAGCAATGTCCTTTCTGCTTTATCACAAAGCTCAGAAAGCAAAGAGAGGGAAGTGTGTGTCCCTTTGTCATGCAGCGCCTCTGACCAGACTCCCAAATATCCTGGGGGAAGTTCTGGGAGAGGTGTCCCGCCACGAGATGTGGCTGGGCTGCTTCAATAGCTCCACGGTGCTTCTCCGTGCCTTAGGTATGTCTTGCTGTGCCAAACACGGTGCTGCCTCCGGCCGGCCTCTGCCCAACCTGGCAGCCTTGCACAGAGATGGCCCTGACCCACGAAAGCGCTTTTGCCTGTGCGCCCTGATCAGGCTGTGCACAGTAGCTCTCTGCGTCCTCCTTTTTTAACAGCAGCAACCTCAGGTCTATTTTTAAAAACAGGCTTTTGAAGGAAAGGAATACCAGAAAATTTGGCTTCTCCTCTGTTCCCTTGAGCTCTCAGCATGGCACTCTTTCAGGTGTTTGGCTTGAAAAAAAGTATGTAAGTAGCCCTACTTAAAGTTAAGGGCGCACATAAGTCCTTCGTTGATTTAAAGTGAACAGCGGCAAAGCAGCTGAAAACACTGACCCGGGTCACAAGAATGAGGCAGAAAAACAGCTACTGAAGTCTCCCACTCAGAATCCCACCCTGGGACACAGCTCCCGAGTGCCTGGAGATTTTCCAGATCATGTCCTCAAATGCTTCTTTTGTCTAGAAACCAGTGATCACACCTTAATGTCTGATTTGGATAGCCTCCCCCCTGGCTTCTAAATAATCCAAGCAGTTGGTAAAACATTCTTTTTCCTGCAAAAATGAACAGTTGCAAGGGGAAACATAAATTACAGTTTCATTTAATTTTGCAAGCTGGTTTCTAAATGAACTGTATTTCTCCACAGTCCAGAAAGTCCTTGTATATAATCATAAATAGCCTATCTGTTATAAAGCAGTAAGACATCACTGATAGTTGTATCTTAATTAAGCTCTAAGAAAGAGCATTTTCAGACTGTTATAAGCCAAGCAAGTCTCTCTGTGCTGCATCTAAACATGCATTACCTATAGATGCCAGTAAGATGGGTACCTCGTAAATAGAAATGATCGTATTGAACGGTAAACTTTGTCCCTCATTATTGTTACCTCCAAATTAAAACATTAACAAAAAATGTGCAGTTCAGGCTTCCCTGGTTAACTGCAGGTGCATAGTGCTAATACTCATTTGCCTACCTTAACTATAATGTTGATTTTATCTTAATTGGCTTTATTCACTTCATTTGCCCTGGGGGATGAATTTGGCTTCATATCATTATTCTCTTTCATTGGAACAGCTGAATACCAGAGTGCAAACAAAATATGTGTGCTCTTATTTAAGAAGGTGTGATTGCTTTTCTGATCACATTATTTGCAGTATGAAATAAACTAATTTTTTTTTTTTTGGCGAGGCAGTGAACATCATCTCGTGACCTATAAATAAGCAGATTTTTTTTTTTTCATCTAAAGAGTTAACGGTGATTTTGGTGTGTTTTTTTATTTCCCCTTCTACCCAGGCAGTGATTAGATTGTCCAGTAGGTGGCTGGCATTCTCCGGTGCTCGCCGGCGGCTCCTCCGGAATTACCGCAATCATTTAAGCAAGCTTGCTCTCATCATGGGAAGCAGGGGAAGAATTGACGTCCAGAAGATCCTGCCTACAGGATCTGAGCCGTCAGCGGAGCCCTGCTTTCTCCTCACTTTAAATCCAGCTGGCAAGTGCAGGTGCTGAAAGCCAGGAGAGATTGGCAATGCAGCGTGACAGCAACTACCAAAACTTCTTGCTTTTTGTAATTCCCTTGTTTCGGACCCGGTTCTTCTCGGCAGACCTGAAGCTGGGAATTTAACAAGCCTCGATTTTGAAAATGCCTCCCACTTACTGGTCTTTGAATTTGATAAATGGCCTTCCAGAGCTCAGGAATGGCTAACAGCAAGACAAGTCAATGAGGAAAAAGCAAGTTTCAGGATCCAAACTATGGTAAAAGACATTCTTCTTTCACCTTATGGAAACAGTACTCTTGAGCACGCTGCAGTTGCTTTTTGGTTTGTTTATTGTCAAGATGTGGCACAAAGTGATATGACTTCTAAACTCTTCTGACTGTTTAAAGCCAGCAAGCAGCAGCAAAATTAAAGCAAGAAATTTATTTGAGGATTTTCAAAGAAGAAAGCTGTCTTCTGAGAAGAGCAAAGTAGGACAATGGCATCTGGAGAGTGCCTTCTGCTAGACCTAGAAACAGATAACTTCATTCTCTACAACATCTCTGTCAACCAAAGTGCAAACTTCTCCCTCCTCGGTGACGACTGGTTCTACCCAGCGTTCCTCTACGCCATCCCCACCATCTACGGGATCATCATTTTGATAGGCCTTATTGGCAATATCACTTTGATTAAGATCTTCTGCACTGTGAAATCCATGAGAAATGTCCCTAATTTGTTCATCTCCAGTTTGGCTCTGGGAGACCTGCTGCTTTTAGTGACTTGCGTGCCCGTGGATGCCAGCAGGTACCTTGCTGACGAGTGGCTGTTCGGCAGAACTGGATGCAAACTTATCCCCTTCATACAGCTCACTTCTGTAGGGGTGTCAGTCTTTACTCTCACTGCTCTCTCGGCTGACAGGTAAGCTGGCTGCTCTAGCCTTGAAAAGAAGTCTGCATAGTTACGACTCCGTAAAATGCATGATTACAAATGCCTATTTTCAGGTAACAAGTACATTTTTAATCTCATGAGGGAAAAAGAACAACTTCAGTTAATTTCTGGGGGTGATGAGCACACAACTTGAGGAGGATGCAGACTGAACACAGGATACTTTTTCTAGGCTAAACTAAATGTTTGTGCAGTTTAGCTAATAGTCCAGCTTAATTAAAAGAAAAACAGGAGCAGATCAAGCTAGAAGACCAGAGGGAGAAAATGCCATTAATGAAGCTCTGTTAAAAGATAGCATGTTCATATTTGCCAAAAAGATAATTGATCCATATTTCATGAAGTGTGAAGGCACTGGAGCAGCAATTTAAAGTGCAGTTAGAATCAATTCTTTCTAGTGGCTTGCTTCCTTAAGGCTAATTACATGTGAGGCAATATTTCATGAAATATGTTCCAAATATTCAAATGAGGATGCCTGAAGCCAGGCATCTCAGTTCACTATAGCCAGTATCTTTCCCTTGATTAAACGGTTTGCCCCTTATCCAATCAAAACTGATCTGTGTTTCTGTGCTGTTGGTTCAGAAACTTTATCTTCCAATAATGTTTGATAAAAATCACATGTAATAGCTATGCTATTTTAGAATATGTGAAAACAATTTTCACTTTAACAAATGATATGCTTCTAATAAGCCAGCTCTAATTTAGATTTCTGTGAGGCTTTGGAAAACAGTATCAGAGCATTCAGATTTAAATTCAAAAGACATTTTAATTTGAATGCTATTTGGAAGGATGAAACCTACTTTTCTGGAAAGGTTTTAAGTATTTATTAGACTGTTGGCTTTTATAGAAACTCCTATGTACGTCAGAGAAGCCAGGATACTTTGTTTCTAATTTGGATGCTTCAGAAAGAGATTAAGGAATACATTGTCACCATGCTAAACTCATAAAATCTCATGGAAGTACTAAAATTTCCAATGAGAAAAATTATTTCAGTATTGTTTTGCTTAAAAAAGGCCTGGGGATTGTATTTCTTGGTCACAAAGAAGTGAAACTAGGTTTGCTTTAGGTAGTCCCTTGCATGCCACTCTCTCTCTCTCTTCCTAACCTCCTACTTTAAAACATCAGACTATTTTTGTTCCGTTTTCAAGGTAGTTCATACATATTTTTCAATATACGGTATGTGGTCTCAATGAAAGCAGATGACTCCATAGTTTTTCAGAGACAGAATGGTCAATATGTTTATTAACTCCCCCATGTTGGTGTACATTTAAAAATAGCACTGTCTGCCCCAGATGACAAACAGGCCTACGTGTAGACAAAATCTTCAAGCAATTTGCTCTAAAGAGTTGGGAAAATAGGAAAAGTGCACAAATCCCCTAGTTAAGGACCACCTACACATTCATTCCTGAGTTTCATGTGGTGGCTGGACCCCCCCTGCCTGCTCTGAAGAAAATGTTAGGAGAATAAGTATTTCTCCAAGAAACTCATCTTTCCAAAGCTGTAATGTAAGTTGTTTTAAAGAGTGTCAGGAGAAGAAAAATGCATCATAAAGAAGATTTGTTGCTATCTGATCACGTACCACATAAAGTAAACGTTGCCAATGCTTTTACTGAGCAGCACATCAACAGCGTTTTTTGCCTGCAGTGAACAGAACAGAAAACAGCAGCTGTGGCAAGCTTGGGGTTTGGTGACTTTAAATTCTCAACTTCAGCTTTATCTGGATCCTGTTAACCACCATGCTGCATTGGTAATCAAATGTTACCACACTTTTCAATGCCACTTGGCTATAAGGGAGACAGGCATGCCTGTGGGAGAAGACTTCATGTTCCCATTTCTAAGTGTTCATTTTACCCTCTGCTAATGCATCTGTTGTCCACTGCAGAAGGAGGTAATAACAAAACTTTTACCTTTATTAGATCTATGAATCTTACATGCTGTGCACTGAACCACAAATGGGCCTTATCTACTATTTTTACTGAAGTTTCTGTTTTGGTATATTAACAACAGTGCTGGGATAATTTTGTTACAAAATAATACAGTCTATATTTTGTCAGCTCACAGCCTATCTTTATTTTCCTAAAACTGTCACCCTGAACTCTAGGACCCATTATGTCAGAATCATTAGGAAAATAAACTTAAAATGTGCAGGGAAAACTTCCAAGATGAGAGTTGACTGTGACCAGCATGGTGGTGCCTGCCTGGGTCTGCAAAGGGACTGGCAGCCCAATACCCTGCTGTGGTCCCTGGGCAGGGAGATGCTGAGCCTGGCACATGGGGTGGTTTCATAGACAACCATTTCCGAGGTCAGATGTAGTATTGTACGAAGGATGAGCGGCAGCTCAGCCCTGCAGGGAAACACCTGCAGAAGACAGGGGCATGGTGGTGAGAGCAGTGGTATCATGAGGACTCAGGAGTCCAGCAGGTAATGCTGCTCAGGCACAGCTCATCTCACTTGGCTTTTGCTGTCTGAGGTGAGGAACTACTCCAGGACAGTCAGCAAGGTGTCCCCTAGTCCATGCAGAGAGACACTTCAGAGGAGACAGGATAAATCACCATGTCAAGGATACCTATCTCCCTCCTTGGGTGTAGAGGAAGCCTTGCTGTTTAGCAGATTAGATGCCCCTATTTGAGATAGCTAATGTTCAGTGATGTGAACCCTATCTGAAATGCTCACATGCATGTGAATGTCCCTGTTCTCATGAATCAAGGTCATGGACCACGGGAGAGAAAAACCTCCTAAACCATCTGCTGTGAATAGCATCACATGGCACTGTCTCCAAGGAAAGGGACACTTGTCAGTGCACCACAGACTTGTCTATAATTCATCTTCTGCAAAAAATAATAATAAAACCCCCTCAGTTCCAGTGTCCTTCCATTGACAAAAGCAAGTAGGAACAACTGCTGGCATTATTGAAGGTATTGTGGTGATGCCTAGAGAGACCTGGCATCTCTGGGATCAGAAATCTGCTGTGTAGAGAAAAGCTTTGGAGTGTGACACAACAGGGTCATTTCCAAAGAGGTGGCCATCAAAACATGAGATGAAAGGCAGTGGGTAGGTGTGATGGGCAGATACAGTACGAGGGAGAGTGGTGAAGCACATATGCTACACGTTACAACAATGGTATAAATCATCTTGTAGAACCATAGAATATCTCAAGTTGGAAGGGACCCCTAAGGATCATCAAGTCCAACTCCCTGCTCCTCGCAGGACTACCTAAAACTAAACCATATGACTAAGAGCATCATCCAGATGCTCCTTGCACTCTGATAGGCTTGGTGCCATGACCGTTCCCTGGAGAGCCTGTTCCAGAGACCGACCACCCTCTCAGTGAAGAACCTTTTCCTAATGTCCAATCTGAACTTCTCCTGACACAGATTCATTCCATTTCCTTGTGTCCTATCTCTGGTCACCAGAGAGAGGAGATCAGCACCTCCCCCTCCACTGCCCCCCTTGAAGAAGTTGTAGACTGCGATGAAGTCACCCCTCAGCCTTCTCTTCTCCAAGCTGAACAAACGAAGTGACCTCAGCTGCTCCTTGGTTGCTTTGGATCACCTTCTGAAGATGAGTGGCCCGGTTTTAATAGATTTTTGAACAGCCCACATCACAGGCACAAGGGTGTACCTTCCTGAGATACACTTTCATTCTTTCCATTCCCACTTTCCCATGTGTTAGGCAGGGTTAATAACACCAGATCTACCATCTCCTGGTGACTGCAAATCCTCGGCTAAGTGCCAACCTCCACCACGAGCACCTAAAGCTGCTCAGTGGTTTGACCTGCCAAGACCTAGTGGTTGTCCAGAGGATTGACTGCTCACTTGCAAACTTTTCTCAAGGAGAAACAGACGGACAAACTGCCGATCTCAGCTTTTCCTGCAGCGGGAGCCTCCCCGCCTGCAAGGTGCTCTGCGTGCATATGGACGCAGGTGAGCATGCCTGCACAGGCCTGGTTAGGTAGGGCATAGCCAAAGGACCCCCAAAGGTGCTTAGGTTGGCTCTGTGTACAATCATGAGATCTCATCAGGCTAAAGTTAAATTATTTGAGAAAGGGCAAAAAAGAGTTAACAATATTAGAAATGGATTTTCTGTGGGACTACTCCGCTGGCTGCAGGGAGCTTGCATCTCTCTAGCTGCATTTTCAGGAGCTGTGGGAGCTGTCAGTGAGACCTGTTTTCCTGCGAGCTTGGCAAATTTGCAGAGCAGCCAGGGGAGGGTTAAGGCCCATGGTGTGCTTACAGCCACCCTCCATGAGCGATAAGGTGCCAGGGCTGAGTATACAAGAGCAAGGAAACAAGCAGTTGATGCGTGTGTATGCCTGTTTGTGTGCTTTAGAAGGGCTGTAAATGAGGTTGGCGGGGGAAGGACATCTGTCTGCCCTGCTGCTCTGCTCTGTCGAGGCAGCAGATTTCTTCAGCTCATCCCAGCAAAGAGGGAGTTTGGGTTTGCCCACCCGCCTGCCCTCCTCCTCCTCGGTGCCTGTGGGGCAGCTGCGAGAGCAGTCACACCTAGGCCTCTAGCCCAGGCAGAAAAGCCAAGGCTGGCTCAGCAAGTGACAGCAAATTAAGGAAAATCTTTGCACAGTAAGAGGAAAAGCAGCCCATTTAATTGCCCTTGTCATGGGAGATGTCTTTGTTTAATTGACTGTTTCTCCCATGACTGGCAGGGTTTATACATTTGCATTTGAATTAGCCAAGCTGTCAAGCACTGATCATGCTCCCCCACTGTTTTGCTGACATTGTAAAAAATTGAAATGCCCTGGTGCTCATGCAGTGAAGCCTGCCTGAAGTAATGCTGCTTTTACAAGCACACAGCAGAGTAAGTGTAAAGCGCAACTGGAGTTTACAAGCAGCATCTTTACTTTAAGCACCTTGGATTATCCGGATTTTAGCGCTGGAAAACTGCAGCCATGCCTGTCAGCCAGAGCTGGCTGCTGGCCTGTGGTGGAAGGGAGTGGTGGTGTAGTGAGACACATGGGGTGACATTACCTGTGAGCTTAGGTGGCTTACCTTGGTAAGACCAGCTGCAGACAGCAGGAATTGCAGTCAGTCGTGTAGGAGACCTGAAATGAGGACATTAGCTTTGAAAATGTTGACCTCAGTGCCTGGATGCAGGGATGCTGTAGTGCTTCCAGCTGTGCTGGGTCCCTTTGAGTGGGTCACAGTCACAACTTTTGATGTTCTTCTGAACTCATATGACAGTTTGTTTATCTAAGAAATCAAAAACTTCAAACCTTTCTCCCAAAAAACAGTGGTGGAAGGAAAGAAACAAATACAGAATTTCTAGAAATATACTTTGAAATATGCAAAAATCTTTGTTTAGTGGACTCATCTCTTCTGTGATTTGAATGTCTCCAGCCCCTACTATTAATATTACATACAAAACCAGAGGGGGATGTCAGTTCATTTGTTTTATTTTACAATCACTGGATTATGTCTCCACAGAGGATTAAGGGAAGTGTGCCACCCTAAAATAAAGCTATGGAAAGCCAAACCGGATTTCCATTGAGTTGATTTACAGAGTGAAGCTTTTTTTTTTAATACCATCAGTTGTAAAGTGTCAGGTCCACAGTGGTTATGAATTTATTCTGGGCAGTCTAGTCGCAGCATTCATGAAATTTCTTCAGGTTAGTAAGGCACTATTTTGGGGCAATTTACTTGTGCTGTAATTTACTGTACAGCCTAGGGAAGGTTTTGAGAGGGTGGCAGAGAAAGCCACTCTCTGTACTACCAAGACAGCCTCTTATCCGGTCAATGCTAGTCGGCAGCATGATACCCCCACGTGTACATTTTGGATCCACTGACACAATCTCAGCCAGAACATTGGTCCTTCCAAGCCAGGGAAGAAAACCGGAGGGGTTTCGGACCCCCGCCCAAAGCCTTCCCTCCCACTGAAGCACGGGGCAGCAGCCCCTCCTTGTCCCTTGCCGCTGGCACAGTGTCCCTGCTGCTGCTCTTCCTGGGCGGATGGCACAGGGTACGTGCAGAGAGAGACACATGTATCTCTTCCAGCTGCTGTACAGAGTCTTAGATCCTGTGTTGCTGGCCACTGTGTCGGTGTAATATATCATAAAACACACATAACACCCTTGGGTCTAGCTTTCATTTCCTCAGCCTTGCATCCATCTGCACCAAGAGAAACAGATCAAACAGCACAAACTTTCTGAATATCTTGATTAGCCGGAGCAGATGGCCAAAACACAATAGATGCACTTCTATAACCAGGAACATTAGAGCTCCCATTTGTGTCAGTGGGACCGGTGTGCAAATCCAAGGTTAAAGTCAGTGCTAATGTGCTGGAAACTGTCAATATTTAAGCAATCAAAAGGAAGAAAAGTTGGATTATCTATTGTTTACATTTCAGTAAAACCTAAAAACCCCAATCAGTTGTCATGGTCTCACAGTACGAAGTGCTGTACACACTGTTAATAAGGAGAGTGACTGGCCGCGGAGAATTTGCTGGCTGTGTGTCAGACTGAATGCGGTGGGCTGGGAAGTCAGCATCGCTGGAGGGAGATGAGGCCACGGTGGTCCCATCGGCTCAGGCGTTAGTACTTGGCATTCAGATCTGGACTACAGCCTGGCCAAAAAGAGCAGAAGAGAGTTGAGCTGAAAAAGAAGGCGGCACAGCCTGTCCTGTATGTGCAGTGAAATATTCAGGAGCTGCTTTGCTCACAGACAGCCCTCGCAATAACCTCTTTTCCTTTTAATTTTGAAGAGAGACTCCAGCGCTAGCCCTGCTGAGTCCCCTCACCTTGTTTCTCCCCAGTTCTGCACCACATGCCCACCTCACCCCATACCATGTAAGACACCAGGGGCCATGAGCTCCTGTCCGAGCTCCTGCCCATAGCAGGCCCTTCACTTCACACCCACGCCTCCTGCTGCATATGACCTCAGGTGGAGCAGGGCATTTCTGTGTCCCTCTGTGCCCTGGAGCAGAAACCGAGGGTGATGCCTGGGCCCCTCGCAGTGGTGAGGCACCAAAAGGCAGCAAGCCAATTGCTGTGCTGTAGAGAAAGGCAGAAAGCTTTCCCTTGCAGGAAACTCCCCTCCTGACGCCAGGCTAGTGCTCAGTTTAACCAGAGTGCAGAAGACTGTGGACTGACAAAGGGAGAAGTGTTGTCAGAGCTCTGCCCATCCTGTCCTTGCCTGCCCTCTGGCTACGGCCAGTCTCTGCAGCTCCGTGGGAGGGCGGAGCAGAAAACAGTACCATGACACCCTGAGAGGAAAAAACGTTTTTTCACATCTGCAGACAGCCCTGAAGCATAAGATTTAGTAATGGACGGTTGAATGACCTGGAAGAACCAGAGATGCAGATGCTGGGCCAGCACCAACTGCACTAGCCATCCAGTTCAGCAGCTCTTCTTGCCCCCACACGTGCACAGAGGCTGCTGAATATCTCATAGCATTTGGATTAAAGCAGAACTTTTCAATGACACCAGGCAACTTTCTGAGTATTCAGACTAAAGGTGCACGTATCACCCTGTGCCCCTCATGTGTCTCCGACATCCTGTTATCCACACTGCTTAGAAATTATGTCATATTTCAAATAGAAATTCATCTGGCCGCTAAGCACTGCATAATAATCTAACTAATAGCATGACTGAAAGGCTGACAGAGCTGGGGTTGATCAGCCCAGAGAAGAGAAGGCTCCGGGGAGACCTTACTGTGGCCTTTTAATACTTAAAAGGGGCTTATAAGAAGATGGAGAGAGACTTTTTACCAAGGCCTGTAGTGACAGGACAAGGGGCAACTGTTTTAAACTGAAAGAGGGTAGGTTTATATTGGACATAAGGGAGAAATTTTTTACAATGAGCGTGGTGAGACACTGGAACGGGTTGCCCAGAGGTGTTGTGGATGCCCCATCATTGGAATGTTCAAGGTGAGGTTGGATGGGGCTCTGAGCAGCCTGGTCTAGTTGAAGATGTCCCTGCCCATGGCAGGCAGTTGGACTAGATGGTCTTCAAAGGTCCCCTCCAACCCAAACCATTCTGTGATTCTATGATAACAGCAGTTAAGGATAGCAGTAGACTGTTCAGCCCCAACATGCAGCTGAAAGTTCATATGAAGGTGATGGTCTCTTATGACACCTATGTTTACTGAAGCCACAGAAAGGACTTAAGCATAATGTAACTGACTTAGCTTTATACTAGCTAACTCAGGTACTGATTACACTAAAGCCATGACACAGTGAGAATAGCACAGGATATCTCATTTTGTCAGGTGCGGAACAGACACTCCATGTCTGAACATGAGCCAGCAGTGTGCCCAGGTGGCCAAGAAGGCCAATGGCATCCTGGCATGTATCAGGAATAGTGTGGTCAGCAGGAGCAGGGAAGTGATCATGCCCCTGAACTCGGCACTGGTGAGGCCGCACCTCGAATACTGTGTTCAGTTTTGGGCCCCTCACTACAAGAAAGATATTGAATTGCTGGAGCGTGTCCAGAGAAGGGCAATGAAGCTGGTGAAGGGTCTAGAGCACAAGTCTTATGAGGAGCGGCTGACGGAACTGGGGTTGTTTAGCCTGGAGAAGAGGAGGCTGAGGGGAGACCTTATCGCCCTCTACAACTACCTGAAAGGAGGTTGTAGTGAGGGGGGCGTTGGTCTCTTCTCCCAAGTAACAAGCTATGGGACAAGAGGAAATGGCCTCAAGTTGCATCAGGGGAGGTTTAGATTGGATATTAGGAAAAATTTCTTTACTGAAAGAGTGGTCAAGCATTGGAAAGGCTGCCCAGAGAGGTGGTGGAGTCACCATCCCTGGAGGTGTTCAAAAAACATGTAGACGTGGCACTTTGGGACATGGTATAATAGGCATGGTGGTGTTGGGTTGACGGTTGGACTAGATGATCTTAGAGGTCTTTTCCAACCTTAATGATTCTATGATTCTCTTGGTCCCCTCTTTCCTTGAGAGGTCCCCAATTTTTTGGCATAATCTGCTCACTTGGGTCCTAGATATACTATTTTACACCTGCCAGAGTTAAAATGGCTTCTGTTAGACTATGGCCATTTATCCCAATGACTCTACAATATTTTTACAGTCTGGTCAGCCACTGTGTCATCTGCAAACTTTCCCAGCAAAGGTTTTATAGCCTGCTCAAGGCAGCTTGTATATGCAATACGTAACACTGCAGCTGGAGCAGGTTCCCAGGACCCAGGCTAGAAATGGCTTCATGCACTGCTACCTTTTTACCAGCATGTTTGAGGAACTGCTGGGGAAGCCATGGGGCTTGGGGTCCCCATCTAACACGGCCCCACCTCCCAGGCCAGGACTGCTAATTTTAACCCTTGTCCCATGGCAGAGGGGCTGGGATCGCACAGGCATGGATAGGGGAAGGAGGACCACGTGTGCCCTGGCAAGCGCATATGCATGTCTACATGAACAGTCACCCATGACCATGTGCCCATGCAGGCTGCGCCTCCCATGTACACCAGCATAGCCCACACCCTTTTTACATTACCTACAATGTCGTGACAAAATTTAAAAAAAAATACTAAATCTGCTGTGCATGAAACAAGACAGGCTTATATTAATCATCGTCTGTTAGTAGGATTAACCTCTCCATTATTCTATCTACAACTGGCCTTGGGCAACCCAAATACTTGCAGTTTTCTCAGTCACACCCACCAGCTTTCTGAACTTCACAACTTTGGAGCCACTTCTTGGGAATTTCTCCACTTTTTCAAGATTTGTAAAAAAATTAACACCAGTTGTTCCCCAGCTGGTTCCTTTAATATTCCTAGGTGTAAATTACTCAGGCCTGCTGGTGTGAAAGTGTTTTGTGTTAGCAGATGTTGGCTCACATCTTCTTTAATACAGCTGACAAGTTTTCTGCTACATCTATAGCACTGAACACACGGTGTAGATACCTCTTCCACATTTGGTCTTAAAGACAAATATCTAGTCATTGCTTTTCACCTTGTCTCATCATTGTTCATATCTTCACCGTTTACGTGTATGCCTGGCTTACTGATTTTTTTGTTCCTGATGTATTTAAAAATGCACATTTGTCTGTTACACAGCGACCTTTGACATTTTGTTGGCTTCTCCAGCTTCCCTTATCAGTCACTGACATTTTTAAACTCCGATATTTGCTGTCATTTACTTTTGGGTTTTTTCCCATCTGTTGTATATTGGGTTTTTTTAATTACTTCTTTGAGGCTTTAGCATGACTCCTCATTTTCCCTTATTCAGGGCAGCTTTTTGCCCTGCACAGTTTTTTCAGGGCAAGGTGGAGGAGACAAGGGAGGAGGCTGGGGATCAGGTACTAACGTATTGTTAGCAGGCCCCCTTTACATTTGTGTTCCCAGTTGATCTGACAGCTGCTTTTAACTTTAGGAAAGCTGCTTCTTCTCATTTTTATATATATATCTTTTTATTCTCTTTCCACAAAATTAAGATAAGCACACCATAGCTTAAGGAACTGCTAATTTTTAGGTCAATGATGAACTCTTCTTTCTCTGTCAGAACAAGGTACAACATTGATTTATTGCACATCACAGGCAGGACTTTTTGTGTTGAGAAACTGCCATTTTTAGAAACTCCAATGGATTTCTATAACTGGCTCTGTGAGATATCCAGCAATTATGCCATGTGTTTAGGTTACCCAATGATGCTGCTTTTATGCACCAAAGGTGGTGCTTCCAGGAGAAATTAAGCTGATTCTGTAGTGAGATGAGGGGTCTGTGTCTGAAGCCCCAGCTTTAGTTGCCCTGGTAAAAGTTCAATCTGCAGGCACACCGAGCCCCTGGTCCCACGCCATTGACAACGCTGGTGGCTTGGGCTGAGACAGCAAAGCCTTGGATGGAAAGTGTCATCAGGCCTTGTTCATTACCAAGCCCTGTAGCCCAGGTGCCAGCACCTTCCCTCCCAGCTCAGCTCCGGACACACACCACACTGCAACCCCGGCACCAGCAAGCTGCTCCACCAGGACGTGATCTGGCACCATGCAGTGTGAGCACGGGCACATCCTTCTGCCGGTACTGGGCGCTGAGCACGTAGAAAGGTGTGCAGTGATTAGCAGGTGCCAAGGTGCTGGGCATTGGCTGTGTGAGGGAATGCACTGGCTTTGAAGTCAAAGGATGTTTTTAAATGAATGGGTCCCCATCCTCCTTCAGACAGCAGGTCTCACAACCAGTTGCAAGGACTGTGACAGACTGTGAGGCTGGCTCCACTGAAATCTTTGACTTGGGATCAGGATTTCATTCAGAGAGTTGGCTGAAGATCACCTACAAGGAATAAATACCCTGGGTGCAAAGGGAGTCTTTCTAGTAAGGCAAGCATCATCCATGGGGCTCCCACTATTTCCTGCAGTAACCTTTACATCCATTGTTTTCCATATGTATAGTTAATTTCTGAAATATTTTATGCTCTAGACAGTCATGGTTAGGGATAGCACAGTCACTATCAAGGGATTACTATTTAAGCTCTCCTTCCCCAGCGTGTAGTGCACTTCAGCGGTCTCTAAAACACTCTGTCTCAATTTTGACCGTAGTCATTCCTGGACTGAAATTCCCATTCATCCAGATTCCAGGATGATGTAGCAGTATGCAGGTATACAGACTGAAATTTGAACACATGCTTCAAAAAGTGAGAACTATGCGACTTCCATCAATGCCTCCTTTTTCTTTCCATTTAAATGTTAATTAGTAAAAAGAGAGAGAAAGTAGGCAGTACCTGCCAATGTATGTAAGACTAGCCCATTAGAGATGTCTTTGTGCCCATATGCAATTTACTAAAGTAAAGATTTTAATAGCAGATGTTCACCCAAGAATCATGCATAATAATGATAACCTTAACTAAGTATGCAGAAAGCAGATAGGCCCAGAATAGACTGTCGGAGTGTGTTGATGGGTTAGACAGTGTAGCAATTTCGCGGATTTATTGAATTATTTGTCTTCAGAGCTATAAATATTCATAACATTCATGGTGGAAACAACAAAGAAAGTTTGGGGCATTGCATTTCTCATAAATTTCTTCTTGTTAAGACTTTTTCTTTACTTTCCAAGTGGAGCTTCACACTCAACAAGGCTACATGTTTCATTTATGCAGTCTTTGCATAGCATCAACTTTTTCTCTGTTGCTTGAGGCTTGTTGCATGGTAATTGAGCCAGTCCTTCATATTATGTGAGCAAAACAATAATGTGATACTACTAGAACATAATTACAAAATTTTAATGAGAAGATTTTCGTTCAGTCTCTTCATGGGTCAAGACCAAATCAATGTGCGCACATTAAGCTTGTAAATGGGAACAGATGACTGGGGATCAGAGGAACTGTGAATTGCACATCTTTTCTCCCTCTTTCGGTTACAGATGGGAATAGAAGAAATATGGGGATGTGCTGACTGAGAGGCAGTTCTTTCGTCTTTACAATAGGAAGTGGTTGCAATTTCAGGAGCTCATTTTCTAGAGCTGGGAAGAACTCAGCGTTTTCACTTCACAGTAATTTATGTGACTATTTTTGTACATCAGTCCATTCCAACTAATCCCTGCTTTTTTATTTAAGTTTCAGGTTCACATTTGCCCAACATCTCAAAATAGAGCTCAGTTTAAACAGATTCAAAAGTTTGTAAGTGGATTTCTCACTTCAGAGAAAAACCAGAAAGCAGCAATATGGCAAATCTTTCCGCCAGCCTTAATGCAGTCTAAACAGTGGGGTTGGTAATGAAGCAAGGGCAGGCAAGCCTTCTGAAATGTTGTTTGAACAGGTTTTAACACTCTTGTTTTTTTAAACCATTATATAAATTCAGGAGTGGGGCCCAGGATCTTTTTACGTAAACAGTGTAGGACATAGTAATGGATGATACTATTTAGAGGAAACTTTCCTTGACTCTAAAGTACTCCTTCAAATTCATTTTGGAGGGGTAGTGTCCCATTTCCCTGTGGGAAGGATGGGGACAATTTTTTTTTCTCTTCGTATATTTCTTGCAAGCGTGAGGTTCAGCTGCAGGAAGACAGGAATGCTTGGAGGGATTGTGATACAAAAGGGCAGTACTCTGTGGCAGAGCCTATTTCAGCCATTTTCTCTTGCTACACTCCTACTGCTGAAAAAAGTAAGGGAGAAAGAGTTTTGAAAGCAACTTAGTGCCTCTTATTAGTTGAATTCAACAGATGAGAGGGATGGAGTGGCCAGCACATAGCTGCTGTACAATCCTTGCTGTCATATTGAGTCACCAGGAACATCTTCGACAACCACCTACCTGGGTGACCAGCCACCTTCGCTGCCGTGGCGGAGGGATGTTTCTTTTCCATTGCCACTGTCAACAACTGCAGTTATTACAGATGACACAAATTATTTTGGCTGAAACTAAGACCTACTGACCTACCACTTGTAAAGACACTGCAGAAGGTGGTATCTCCCCACTTAAAAAAGCCTTTTGCACCCCATACCTATCAGATATGCAATGAGGGCTGTTGTATGGGCCATCTATATTAGTTTTAATCGCTGACATAAGGGAAGGGGGAAAGGCATTAATACAAAGTAATCATAAAAGAGGAAAGCAGGCTAAGGCTGCCTACAGCACCAGCTTCTCCACACAGCATAAAGTTACCTCCCTGAAAAACCAAAAAACAGACAGTGAGACATATAGAACTAAATTAATTTAAAATCCAAGGGAAACATCTGATTTTCCTCCCATGCTTCAGTTGTTTTAATTTCATTTTTGTGGCTGTTGTAGCAGGTACAAGTAAGTGGATGAAGATGACAGGAAAAAAACATGAGGGATGCACTGGAGCTGCCACCTTACGGATAAGGTCCTTTCTTCCCCATTTTGAGAGCAAAATTGCAACCCTTCAAATCTCTATGCTTAGGAACATATAGGCAATATGGCTTTGGGGGCAAAGTCTGTTTATACTTCAGCTGGTGTGTATTTTGTTGGCTCAGCTGAGGAGCACAAAGGTGGCTAAAATATTTTGCACCAGCAGAGAAGCTACATTTAAGAAACTTTGACGTTCATTTGGGGCCTTATTTTGGTCTGTGTCTGTAGAGAGTATATCTGTAACTGTCTTTTTCATGATAAAACTACTTCTGTGTTTATATTTGAAGTTGTGGCTTTGGGGCTAAGTGTACAGTATTAACCAATGTTTGCATAGTCAAAGTTTTAGAGCGCATTAGGTGGTGTTATCGTTAGTTACGTTATTATTAACACAAGGATAATGACACAGTTTTCCAGTTTCCTGGGCATATTAACCTCAGTGGGAAAAGAATTTACCACAGAAATACCTTGTGTGTGTCACATTTTAGCAGTTTATGGTCATTTCAGTAGTTTTGCTTGTGAGAAACAATTATTCAAAGAGCACAATTAAAGATCCTAAGAGACGTGTATAAGACGTTTTCCAGGATTCAATGGAGAGGCACGCACCCTGTGGGCTCCTACCAATCCCCAACGAATTCTGGGGATTAGGTTAAGAGCTGATCATGCATTGTATGGTATTGAATTCTGGCATCCTGAGTTGAAGCAGCCTTCTCACCAGGCTCCTCTTGGAGGCCTGAAGACTGACCTGGAGAAAAGGGATGGCACAGGAACCACCATGCCCAGTGGAGGGGAGGATTGCCCTGCGGGGTGAATCCTCACAGTGCTTCATGAACTGTGATTATATTAATTGCGCTTAAGATAGCCGCATGTGTAATTTCTTTGTGCGGGCTTCTTTGAACAAGATTGTAAGACACAGAGATCACTGGCATCCATCCCGGCCAGAAGGTCATTGGTAGCTGCTGTGCACAAGGCAGGCTGCTGCTTCACAAGTGCAGTGGGAACAAAGAAGTTCAAAGACTGAGCAGTAGTAAAGGTCAGCATCTCTTTCATATTTCCTATCAGATCAGCAACCCAGTCATATTCATCTGGGCCGTTTGACAACTGGAGAGAGATTGGAGTTGACACAAGTTCTTGACTGTATCATTTTTTATTCAACTGAATCTTCAGAAGGCATATTTTTCTTTTTAAGTTTTGGCCTTTGTTGTAGGACATGAATCATACCTCTGTTTTTTAATCTTTTTCAAAAATTTCTTTAAAAGTGGGTCAGGAAAGGAGTTCAGCTGAAAAAAAGCGATATCAAACAGTAATTAGAGACTGAATGTGAGAGTAAGCAGAGGTGATAAATCCAGGGCCATGTCTGGATCTACCGCAGACAAGCTGAGCATGCAGTGTGACACGTAGTCTCAGAGCCCGTGTTACTGCATGTGTTGAAAATAACCCCATTGTAAGACCTTTGAATGAGGGCTTGCTCAGCTGGCCACCTCGGTCCATGGCTCCACTAAGGTATATAGGCATATTCATCAATGTCCCCTTCAAAGCGGATTGGATTATTCAAATGCTGGATGTTGAATATGGGAAAGTTATGTGCCTCAGGCTAACTCATTGAAAAACAAGTTGCAGAGGATGAAGTTGTAGAAAGCTTGAAATCATATTTGACCCACAGGCTGGAAATACAGATGCTGAAAAACAGGACCAGCTGCTGCTCAAATCCATTCTACCTTGCTGAAGTTCTTCAGAAATGTCAAGTAAATTATATAATCTAGGGTTGAACCTATCAGGAAAGTGGTGTGGAAAAGTAAAGGAGTGAAGGAGTTTCTGAGCCCCACTCAGAAACCAACCAGGAGGTGCAGCTTTTTCATTCCCTGAGCATTGACCACAGGCACATCTTCCAGTGGCCTCCCAGCCCAAGCCCCAGCCTGGGGGTCCGATCGCTCGTGCATGCCCCCCCGTGCCCTTACACAGAGCAGCCCCTGCAGCTGCTGTCCAGAACCCAAGATGGCATGGGAGAGTAGAGCTGCTGAGATGCAAGCTGAGGGGAGACCCATCAATGCATTGGCAAGATGATTGGAAATGGAGACTCCCACTGGATCAATACTGACCAATTAAGCATTAATACTCAGAGGATAACATAGATGACTGAAGATTTCTGAATACGCTAGCCCACCATCAAAGAAGACATGCAGATAGTCAGCAAAATAATTTGATTCAATTGTCAGGCTCTTAAGAAAACATCTACCTGTGTTCCCACATCTCAGAACTTACATTTTCAAAACCTATTTTCTAGCTTTGTTTTTTCTGTTTTATCTTTTTGTGCTTTCAGCCTCATGACTTGAGTCTATGCTGAGCCCCTTGCAAGCAAACCATCTCTCAGATCTTCTTTTATATCTGCTGTAGCAGGCTTTAAAAAATAAACTATATGCCTCATAATCAGTGCCAGCATTCCTAGCCATTTCTAGTTATGTTCTTTCAAAATTACATTGTTTTAAATGCCATCTCTAATTAAACTGTACTAATAACTTAAAATGGATTCATTTTCTGCCTCTCCCGATTCTATTAATGTTAATAAAAATAACACAGAATGTCACTTTCTCTGTATTTTTCAATTCATTCATGTTGCTGGAAATTTGCACTGTCTCAGCTGGCTATATTAAGTAAGAAAATCTCTGAAATAATTATGCTACCATGCCATGTTGATAAGCATACAATAAGCACCTGCTGAAATACATCTAGAATTAACTAAATTTATGAATACCTTGATACATAATTAATTTCCTTTTGCATTTGTCTTCCCTAGGGTTTACTGAAGATGTTCAGTTAACTAGTGTTTCTGTCAATAATCTATAACTGGTGAACCAGACTATAAATTGAGCTATTTCAGCTACATTGTTTTAGTAATCTGCCTAGCTCTTCCCTCTTATTACTGCAATAGTCGTAACATTGTATTTAAGTGCTGTGATTTTCTTCACCTGAGATGATGATCTTGCACTGGAAGATTGTGCTTTGTAGTAGGACACCACTTAATCCCCAGCTTCAGAGTGCAAGTTAAAGGGGTGTTAAGCAAGACGAAAAATACTGTGTCTGGCTGCTGCAGCTGTATAGGGGGAATAAGGGGGAGCTGGAGAGCTTGGAGAATAAGTGGTTAAACAGAAGACTATTGAGCAAGGTGCTTGCAGTCCATTAAAGGAAACACCCTCTACACAAGACACCTGTGGGACTGTGTGAAGAAACATCTGCAAATGACGAGATGTCCAGATACAGTCTTTATAAAAATAAATATAAATAAATGTAAATGTAGGTATGTATGTACTTATGTATACATGTATATACTTGTATACATAATGTATAAAATATATGCGTATAAATATATGTGTATGTATATAAAATACACACAGATGTACACACATATATACACATATATACATACACAGAAGGAAAAGGTAGCTGTGCTTCTAACTAGAAGTTGAATGTGTGCTTATCCTGCAAATAAGGCAATTACCCAGTTAAAACAGTGCAGTACCGACAGAGTCCTCTCTGAAACGCTGAGCTTTAGGATAACGCAGGCTACAGTATGTAGGGAATAAATTGTGTACATGAAGTGTCCCTGGTTTGGGCTGCCAGGCGGATGGACCCTGCTGTGTGCTGCCTGGTCTCAGGCAGGGCATCATTCTTGCTACCTCTGCTCCCGCCCCGGTGGCAATTCAGCTGGCTGAAAGAGCTGGGATCCTGGTAGGAGATCAGAAACGGCTCTGGAGCAGCCACAAGGGAATGGTGACTGTACCCTGCCATGCCAATAGTCAGCTGGGACAGACTAGGACCCAGGCACCTATCAATCCCCAGAGAACTGACAGTGACCAAGGGACCAAATGGGCCGTGGACAGTGTGAGGTAGATCCTGGAAAAAACATCCAACAGATTGTAATTGTTATGGTAATGACCCTAAACAATAACTTATGAAACCTGTAGGTGTTCCTTCCTAATTATCTTTTTTTCTTCTATTGTGTTCTTTATATGCATATGTGAATTGTGATTTACTTGGAGTGTACACTCCTGCCAGACCAGGGCTCCAGCAGATATGAAACTCTTCTGTTTTCTGGTCCTCTCATTACACACATCAGGTTCAAATAAGTTTGCTTCTTTCATTTTCTTGGATTCTAAAGTACAATTTTCTGAAAGGCTGAAATAATGAAAAACAAAATTGCAAATCAAAAAGAGCCTTCTACATATCTAGCATAGCAAGCAATAATATTTTTTTTCTTCAAGAAAGTCAGTTAACAGCTCTGGCTACTTAGCCTGGGTGCATTGAGTTATGGACAACTCTTAATTGCCAGCTACACCACCAAACAGCAATTAAAGCAGGCAACATGCTCTTTGTAGCATGGGAAAACGTAAGACTTGGCTTGCAGGAGGCCAGCATACTCACAGTGCAAAATGAAATGTGTGGCAAAATCTCAATCCAGTTTCCTCCAACACTATTCTGTGAAGGGGTGTAAATTGCTGTATGGTTTTGAAGAGAAGTCTACGATTGCACTTCCTATCTTTATGCTATTTGGACACATATATATTAATGTCAGGTAGCATTGTGCTTTGTTGGGTCTATTACAAATTAAATGAACTCAGAATCAATACACAGGAAACTGAATGGACCCATGACAGGTGGCTCTGGTTTCAAATGAAAACTCTGTTGAAAACATTGAAATTTAAAACACCAGAAAAAAATTCAGTCTTGAGTAAAGAAGGATTTTTTGGGGGATTTTTTTCTAAATGGAAGGGACAAGCAAGAATACAACGCTTGAGTGTTGAGGTCAATAAATTATTTATTTCTTTTTTTTCTTTTTAGGTATAAAGCTATAGTAAGGCCAATGGAGATGCAAGCATCCCATGCACTGATGAAGATTTGTGTGAGAGCTGCTATAATCTGGATCGTATCCATGTTGCTTGCCATCCCTGAAGCAGTGTTTTCAGATCTGCACCCTTTCCATGACAGAGGGACTAATAAAACCTTCATCAGCTGTGCTCCTTACCCGCATTCTGATGGGCTGCATCCCAAAATTCACTCAATGGCATCATTTCTGATCTTTTATATAATTCCCCTATCTGTCATTTCAGTATATTATTATTTCATTGCTAAGAATTTGATCCGGAGCGCTTATAACATCCCCGTGGAAGGAAACGTGCACGTGAGGAAACAGGTAGAGACTTGACTTTCTTTAAAAATCCACATTCGCCGTGAATCTGGGAGTAAAGAGCGCGCATTCAGGGAAATATACACTGGGACAGACTGCGTCTGTTGTGCTAATTTTAATAGATTAGGTGGGCTAAAAGTATTAAAATGGTTGAAACAAGCCATGGCACAGCGCTAAACAGTTAAAGCATCTTCTCGTGTTTCTAAGTTCAGAGACTTGGGCAGAGTGGTTACCATGGCAATCACAGCAGGAGACCCATGCCAAAGCCTGGGAAGATATTGACTAGGATGCAGGGAAAGAAGCAGAGCTGGGGAGGGTGTTTGGAGATTGAAGCCGAGGAGTGACACAGCAGAAAATCAAAACTTCTCAAAGTTGCTTTGTCAGAGAGAGGACCTTGGATAAAGCCTTGCTCCACGAAGCAGTCCCTCTTCACGCAGAGGAAAATGCTGGCACTGTAATTTGGTCCTCAGGACCGAAAACCAAATGGAAGGCAGCAATGGGGCAGTGGAGGTGAGGGAAGCCCCTTCTGCAAGGGGCCCCCAGGGCCAGGAGCACCAGTCGGTCAGGGCGGGAGGCGCATGGCTGCTCCGCAAGAGCGGCGATGTCTCCTGCACTCGCCACGGCTCCAGCTCCTGTCTGCTGGTGCTGTGACATGTTGAGAAACCAGTACAGGCTAGAGAGGGACTGGGGGAGTGGAGACCAGAGGAGGACGGTGGCGGGCACAGGGTCCCCAGGAAGGAGGACAGAGCAGGACAGTGTGGCGCCCTCACAGATGTGCTGAAGTTACGTGCCTTGTGGATGGTGTGATCTTGGCAGTGCAGAATCTCGGGAGAAGAGGAGAGTCCTGGCTTCTTCCCTTAAACCCTTTGGTCATTATAATTGTCCTTGTAAAAATGCCTCTTTTTCTAGGGTCTCTGGAGGGGAGCAGTGTTAGACAATCTGCCCACCTGTTATTTGCCCTCTAATAAGCCAGACTCATCAATCTTCTTCTGGTCCAACAACTGACAGCCTCAGGTTTCACCTTAAGACAGTCTTTTGATTTATATAAGCAGGCCATTTGCTCCTGAATAATGCAGTATTTTAACCTTTGTACCCTTGAAAGCAGAGTTATTTCTGTTACTGTCACTCATGAGTGGGGTTTTTTATAAAACTCCCCAAACTGTCCCACCGCAGAGCTCACAGTTGGGCTGGCTCAACTGGGACCCATGTATTTCCAATGAGTTACATGCTCTGGTTGAAAATATGTGGCTGAAAATGTGCGAGTCCCAAACCAAGTGAGGGGATTAAGCCAGGATTTGGCCAGCCTAACTCCAGCCTTTCAACCGGAGACTGTTTCCTCTTGACTGCTCCTGTTGTAAGCAACTGGAGAGAAAAAGAGTCATCTCCACAGGGAAACCCAAATCCTGCAAGAGCAACTGGGTATTTCGGGTCAGTGCTTAAATCTGAATGCATCTGAGCCTTAGGCTGTCCAAGTAAGAAAGCAACAGCAGAGTAACTTGTTTCTAAACAATTTATTTACCTTGACATATTTACCTTATTTACCTTACCTCTTCCTTTCAACTGAGGTGTGCTTCAACCTAAGCTAAACTGACACAAGCCGTTCTTCAGCTGAACAAATAATTGCACCCAGCTGACACCTGCACCTTAGGCTGACCTAACACAATCATCTCACATAGCCTTCAGGTGCTAAGGTGAAACAGCAAGGCTGGAAAGCTGCATTTTCTGCCCGTTAAATGATGTGGGATCCCTGAAATCCTTATCCTTTTCCCCTTCTGAATGTGTGTAAATCTTTCTCCCATGCAGGCCATTTTTCTGCTGATTTGATGACTGTTTTGATTAGTGACAATAAAGTGAGTAGTAAAAGCAGCTCTTTCCCCCTTTGGTTTTGGGGAGAGAACTCTAAAGAAAGCAAAAGGCCAGGCTGCAGTCTAGCACCATCAGTCCATCATCCCCTTCCTGCAGTGCATTCAGGAGCTATAGGTCTCCATCTGAAATAACTGGTATCGATTTCTTTATTGCGCTGCTTCCTTTCTTTATAGTGCAGATGTGGCCTCAATAGCCCTATATCAAATTAAGGATACATTTTAAAAGAATATATGGTTTAGCCAAGGAGAGCCCTTTCTCAAAGGATTTAATTTTCAGCCTGCTCTCTGGAGACATTATCATCTGGTACATGTCAATCCTTCCTAAGCTCAATGGCTGATTTTCAGTCAGTGCTGTTAAAGGGGCAAAAAATAAAGTCAAAAGGGGCTTGTTAGGTCTCTCCTGCCTACTCCCCCGCTTGCAGCTGTCCTGAGAAAAGATCAGCCTGTGTGAGCTGCTCAGTTTCAATTTACCTGTGCAGCTCGGAAGGGGACTGAGGATGGGGAAGTGTCCGGGGAGCCTGGCCAGGCACTGTGGCCGCACCAGGGCAGGAGCAAGGGCAGCAGGGCCAGGGTAAGTTTCAGGCCATTCAGGTCATACTCAGATACAGGGAGCAGGTGGCAACAAATTCCCTAGGAGTGCCTGGGAAGAGGAGCAGGGATTACCAGAGAAGAGAATGTTATGAAGCCCTGAAAAGTCAGCGGTGTTACACTTTGCGTGCCTGTAAACTTCTGGTGGCGCGACCTCTCTCTGGGAGCAGGGTATTTCAGCAGGTCTTTCTGGGCAACTGTGTCTGCCCTCTCCTTTTGGATAACCTCCGTCAAGGCTCTTGTCTTCGTTAGGAAGAAAGATGTGTTTTTCAGTGGCATTGTTATCTTAGTGCGCAGCACTGGTGGACAAAAGACAAGGTGCGGTTTACCTCAGCTCCCCTTTGTTAAGCAATACCTTTGGGTTGACTCCAAGCCTGTACATGTAAGTAAAACAAAAGTGTGGCTTGTCTGCATGAAGGTTATACTGTGTGCTAGCTGACATTGTAAAAACACCTTTCCCTGACAAAGCTCAAATTATGCTGAGAGGTGGTCATCCATCTATTCACCACCTACTGCCTTCTCCTCGTGGTGCCAGCTCTTTCAGATGAAGCGTCCACCTTGCCGCTGCCTTGGTGTTTCTTTAAGTACAGAATTTCCTCTCTCCGTTTCTCCGGCTCCTTCGGCCTCTGAGTGCTGCATTTGGTCTCTAAGGGCCATGAGCTGTTGGCAGCACTTTTGTGTACATATACCACATGGCCCCAAGGCAGAAAGTCCTGCCTTTGGGCTCTGTGAAATATCCCAGACCCCTACCCCCTAATTAATAATTATAAGAAGAAGAAGTTAATATGTATAAATTACATAAGATCATACATATTATGTGTGGATAACTGATGCAGGTGTCAGCACTTTTGTTGCCTGAGCTGGGATTTTACGAAGCAACAAGCCGTTGGAGTTTTATCTCTAAACAGGAAAGGAAAGACTACTTCCTTATGGAATAGATTTTCAGAATTATTTGGTTTTAGGGGAAGGGGATTGAGCAGACACAAGGAGGGTTCTTGACTCTGTGTTCACCTGAGGTCCAGGTTACCCTGCTCTGGCCGTGCCGCCCGTCACGCGCTAGCCCCAAAGCTGCAGCACCAGGAAAAATAGTTAGCTACTGGTCTGAGCTAGGAACAGCTGTTAATCTGCATTTCTCTTTCTTCTTCCAGATTGAATCCCGTAAGCGCCTGGCCAGGACAGTACTGGTCTTTGTGTGCCTCTTTGCCTTCTGCTGGCTTCCCACTCACATCATCTATTTATACCGGTCCTACCACTACTCAGAGGTGGACACCTCAGTGCTGCATTTCATTGCCAGCATCTGCGCTCGGATCCTGGCATTCACTAACTCTTGTGTCAACCCCTTTGCTCTCTACTTGCTCAGCAAGAGCTTTCGGAAACAGTTCAACAACCAGCTGTTCTGCTGCAGAGCTCGCCTCCTCATCCGGTCCCAGAGCATGGCCAGGAGCACCACGCGAATGACCTCCCTCAAGAGCACCAACCATTCCCTGGCCACCTTCAGCCTTATCAATGGCAACCACGTCTGCCATGAAGGCTACGTCTAAAGGGCACAGTCAGGGACTGCCGCATCACGTACCTAGCGCGGCTGCTTGGTTTTCCTCCATGGGGATGGCAAGTAGTGCACACATGCACACATGCATGCACACGTGCGTGCGAGGAATTCTGATGTGCTCAGAACTCACAGGAGCTTGAAGCATCCAACATTTCATCCTGTGCTGAGGCATGTCTGGAGCAGCAGATCATTGAGCACCAGCCCACAGGATCTCCCTGGGAAGCACTGCAGTTTCTTCAAGACCTACTGCTTTTACTGAGAGCAAAGTGAGCATCTTAAGATCAAATCTGGTTTTGCTCTGCAGGTTCTCCAGCACTTTCTGCTCAACCCCGAACTCGAGCAGACTTACAGCAGTGACAAAGACCATACCAGGTGCACAAAATCTGTCAGAACAGTTGCATCCAGCAGTTCATGGTATAATATATTTTGACACCAAAATAAATCCATTTAAATAAGGTAAATACTCTCACAAAGGAGTTCAGTGTAGGTCATTTACAGACTTTTCAAGTATTAATTAATGTTCTGAGTACAGTATTAATTCATGGTATAAATGATATCAAGAGTTTACTGGGGCATGTTGGTGGTCCCATCTGAAATGAGCAGTATCTTGCACCACATCAATGTGAAAGCAGTAACGTGAATAAATGTGAGTTGGAATATGTTTACAATTTTCAAATGTGTGAGCTTTTGCCATGTTGTGGAGGAGACAGCAGGGTATTTTCCAAGCATTACTATTTGATCTTCCTGTCTTCAGGGTGTGAGATAGTGAATGTCTCATCACCTAAGGGGTACCACAAAATTTTAGTTGGTTTTGGCTAAGGGCAGGCAATTAACAGAAAATGAAGCACAGCTATTTTTCATGCAGTAGTGCTCTGTAAAACACCCTAGTTCTTCAGTAAAATCTATCAACAGTGCAAGGTCTGATCTTCAACCCACCATTTTTTCCCTTCTATCTTCACAGAAATCTGTGGAGACAGAGTGCCAAAACTGGCTAACCGATTGGAGAATCAGGTCTTCTGTAATGTTCACTCCAGAGAGGTTCCTGTGCCAGGTACTAGCTGTTCTGGAAACAGGAGCACAGTGTCCTGCAGATAACAAACTCTTTAAGTGCATGGGCTATAGGACAGGCAATGAAGCCGCACACTTGATAAAGAAAGCTGCTGCAAAATGAGGCCATAAACCAATCGCTGTAGCAGAATATTGAGTTTTTAATGGCCCTCATCCTCTTTGATGACAATTCTTTTCCTTACCATGGCAAAAGAAAAATGAAAGCTAGTAAAACTTTGTGTTGGTCTTGCTCTGTGAATGTAGAAAAAGTCATGTGTGCAGTGTAAAAACACTCAGCCCTGCATCTGCAGCTGCCCAGGGATGCTGCTGTCTCCAGGGACTGCAAAAGAGCTGCAGTGCCAGAGGCAGAGCTCTGAAAACTTCAACTGATTTTGCCTTTGAGAGCGGTGCCCTCTGGGTGAGGTTCAGCACGCAGGTACGTGAGCTCAGGATGTGGCCACACCACCGTGCTGATGTGCTGCTAAGGGCAGTCCTGCCCTGCTCCCCCACCGTCCCTGGGCACCACCCCCTGTGTCACCCCCTCCTGCAGGCGTGAGTGCCCCCACATCCCAATCAGCCTGAAAACTAACGTGATGGGGTCATTTTACAGATGAGTCAATTCCCTTGCTGAGCTGACTGGGTAGCTATGGCGTTAATTTCAATTTACTGGGCTATATGAAGTCCTCATTTACTAAAATTTTCAGCAGGATGGCACTTTCCCTGATCTTTAACATAAAGCCCCATACAGTACCAGAAGCCCGGTCTGCGACCATTTCAGAGAGTTTGGTCGAGTTTCGAGCTGTTTATGACATTTCAAAATAAGAAAAATTTATCTGGCCTGAGATATTTTTACTAAATATTTTCTTCAGCCTTGTAAGAATTTAATCAAAGGCAAGGAGGAATTACATACTTCAACAGCAGCCACACCATCTGTGCTACGTGTGCTATGTGTCCTCCTCTTCGGTAACGAACAGCAGATTACTGTTGCTCTGCAAGAGGCTCCAATAGTTTCCAAATTTTTGTTTCTGAGGGAAAGGGGAAAGCACATCTGTGAAGTGAGAAAATCATAAATATGGGGAAAAGAGCATTGCTATAGCTCCCTCAGAGCTAAGCTGAATCAGACCCTGCCTCCCTGAGAAAGATGCTGTTTTGAACACAGGAAAGTTATGAAGATATGGGACCGCGGAATTAAATAAGTGCTGTTGATTTTACCCTTTTCTTCCTAACAGAGCTAGTGACTCCTCTGAGGACAGGAAAGATGGTTTTGGCTCTGATCTGGAAAGCGCTTTCCAGAAATGCAGCTGCAGGTGTCCACATGTATCACAGCCTCACCATTGCTTGATTTGCTCAGTATTCCTTTTCTCTTTGTTTTCAGAGATGACAGGCAAAAATTTAGGGGGAGTTCCATGCAAAATGTAATCCTTTCATCAGAATCTAAGATACCTATAACTTCTTCTAATTTTTAGCAACTTAGACCCAACCTTTGCAGATGAGATGTAAATTTTCATTAACATTCTTCATTTTATTCAATCCCTGTCCCCCATTTAATATCTTTAAGAAAATTAGGTGATTCTGTGAAAAAAAAAAAAAATCCGTTGAAAAAAGGTTCCTAGCAAAAAGTATTTTCAAATATATGTCACAAACCTGCACTCATTTTTTAATACCATAGAAAGAGCAAATCTGAGGTTGGAATCGTTTCTATTTCATCCTCGTATTAAAATAATGAAAAAATTCAATGCAGTACTTGAGGTCAGGGAAGGAAGATTCACAAAGTTTTCTGAAAAATACCAGCATAAAATTGAAATATTTGTAGCTGTAATTGGTTTTTTGTTTCTCGCTCCTTGTCTCATTACCTTGGTTTCAAAAACACAATGTACTTTACACTGCTGCAGCAGCCTAGTCCCTTATCTAGAGCTATCTTGGTGTTTGCTGGCACACCCGCAGCACTGATTCTTTCAACCTGGAGCGTTGTTTGCAGCTTTTCATGCGTTTGATAAATTTTCAAAGTGCTCAAGATAAAGCCCCTGCCCTGGCAGGTGACTCCAGAGCCGCACGCTTGGGTACTGCCTGGTCCTGGGAAGCTTTGTGGTCCTCGATGGGGAGAGCCCCTGGCTGTGACCCTGGGGTGGCTCTGCACCCCAGTTCTTGTCTTGGCTCTCTCCACCAGCACTGGGAGTGTTGCGGTGGTGTCTCAGACCATGTTGTTTGGGAAACTTTGCATTTCAGGGCTCTGAACGACAGTGTCCCTGAAATGCCTGGCTCCAGGGAGGCTGAGGAATTTTCCAGGTGTGGTCCACGCAGACCTCCCCCAAAACTGGAAACACGTGAAATTCCCCTTGAACCAGACAGCCCTTTGGGTTCAGTCTGCTCTGTCCCGTCTGACACGTGGCAGCTGTGTCACGTTCAACCATCTCCAGGGTGGGGGTTGGGGAAAAATGGTCTCTGGGTCAGGATGCTCTGTGTTACAGGAGTATTGCTATTTGCTACAGTGCAGCTATGCTTTTGTCCCGGGTCAGAAGTACTACAGGTCACTATTACTAAAAATATATGGCTTCTGTTAGATGAATTGGTGCGAAATACAAAACCAATATTTAACAGGGACACACTGAGTTATGTCCATGCTTTCTCAGGAAAAATTAAATAGGACAAAATATTGTCTTTCATTAAGAATTTGAATTTTCTGAGATTCCTGAATTCCCTTTGCTCTCATTGAATATGGGAGGAGATGAAGATGCTGAGTAAATCACAGCTTTCAGCTGTTCTTGCTTTAGTTTAGGATTGTTTGGTGCAGTTTGGTGCTAAAATGATTTCTTGTAAGTTTGGAAAATGGCTGTAAAGAATCAAAAACTATAGAAACTTTCTAATACTGACACTAAGTAAAGAGTTCAGAGTTCTTCAGCTCTGCCTACAAGGGGCATTTGTGTTGCAGTGTTTCCACATATTGCCTTTTAGGAAACATTTAAATATGAAAAATCAAAGGTGTCTGATTCTGCTGCATGGCAACAGTAGTTGTAAGCAAGAAAAAATGTCATATGATGGAAAGGAAGGGTTGTATTGTTGAACACAAATATTTATTTATGGAAATATTTGCTGAACACAAATATTTATTTTATTGGAAAAAAACCACCAAATAATATATAAGGTAATGAATTTTTCTTTGTTTTAAACAAACAAAAAAAAATAATTCGAAGAGCCTTTGTTTACCTAACAATAAACCAGGAAATCTGTTATTGATATGTGTAATCCTGATTCTCCCAATTAGCTTGATTTATATGGAATGAATGTTATAGTTAAAAAACAGAAAGATTACAGTTTTATGCATGGTTTGGCAGAAATAATATACCTTCTTGCTCATTTTTCTGACAAAATACATTTTTTTACAGCAGAAAACCATCTGTGTGTATTCAGTTGGGAAAAAAAACCCTGTCTTTCAGCCTTCTTTAACGGCAAGAAGTTCAGTGCTGCTTATCTGAGCAGTAAGCAATCCCCTGAATGTTAACTGTGTGGCTCATTGTTAGTGCTAGGCACCACAATGATAACAGGGTAGCTTATCCTCCCCATCCTGGGAAAACACAGCAGGTGATGGGCCTGTATCATTCACAATAAATCATTGGAGATTTCTTATATTGCCCTTTCCAAGAGGAAGAAGGCAGCAGTTCCAGGAGGCAAGGAAATAAGTAGATGGCATTATTCAAAACTGTTAGTTTTCTGCACCTTTACTGAAATATTTGTACTATCCTTACTCCATTTTATTTTTTTTTATTTTTATGACACCATCTTTATACACAATGCTATCTTTCAAGCCTGAAAAACGTGCATGTACAGAGATAGCTGATTTGGGTCTTCTGTAAATTGATATTTATTTAGGAACAGAAAAGTTGGTGGGCTGTAAAATGTATTTTAGCTTGGGTAGCTACAGACACCCCTCACAAGAGAGTTCAGCCAGCCTGCAGCTGGGTCTCCACAGCCAATGGTGAGCTGGACGAGCTGCTCTTGCTGCAGCCCTCCCTTGCACATGATGTTTCTTGCACATGGGCTATACAGCTCACATGCACAGACCACAGCCAGACTGCTCCCCCAAAGCCAGCAGCCCTGCACCAGCTGCGTGCCCGCACATCTCTTCTGGAAAGACCACCTTGTCCCCAACCCCGCTCTCTTCCCAAAAAAGCTGGCAGGGTTTTGCCCCTACTCATCCTGCCGGCAGCTGGGGCTGTAAGCAGCTAGGTGAGAGGAGTGCTGGGATATTTGGGAGGTGGGCACAGCACCCTGCAGGATCCCTGGAAGGAGAGGCGTTACTCATCTCCAAATCACGCTTCAGGCACTCCAAGTGCAGTTAACTTGGGTCCAAGTTACGGATCTCCTATAACTTATTTCTCCTCTAACAGTTTCCCTAGGAAGCCTGAAGTTTAATTGCACAGGCCACCTTGAAGGCTCATCACCATGCAATTGGTGGAGCTGGATGCGAATTCACACTTAAACCATGAGTCCTCACCCAGGAAGGGCGTCTGTGCAGGTCATACCACAAAAGGGATGAAAGAGTCCCCCATTGGCAAGTCCGTCAGTGCTAGGTGAACGGATGAGTATTTGTGTGTCTGCCTTGCACTTCATAATAATTGAACATTGCAATTGTAAAATCTTTTAAGAGCAGAGACTGAATAGCACTCTGCTTAATGCTAAGTTATCAATGAAGACTATATCTAATTTTATATTAAAATCACATCCGAAACTCATTTTAAAAGTGCCTGATTGCTTGTTTATGGAAATCGCTACTTCAAATGATTTCTGTGATTAGTTTGACTATTTTACCATAAGTGGACATGAATTAAAGGGAATTGATCATAGAATTCTTTTGAAATAAAGGATTTAATCTATCTTAATGTAAATTAATTACACTTAATGGTAAAACGCCTGCCTTATGCTGAACATCTCTTTGTAAGTGCTGCTCTGTGTTTTCAAGGCAAGTCAGTCCCTTAAGTCCACCCAGTATGCTGCTTTGAAGTGGATGGACCTTGTGTCAGCACTGTCAGCTCCGGAGTCAGATGTCGTATTATTGCTGTTCCCTGCAGCTGCCTTTTAACAGGGGGTGGGTTTGACACCAGTCTCTGCACTGTGAGGCGGAGAACAATGATTGTAACACCTGCCCATTGAACGAGTCTTCTTGTCCAGAGGGTTCAAGGACTTTTGTCCCCAAAAAAAGTGATGTTCCTATCTGTGTTTTACGACTGGCCTAAAACCAAGCCAAAGCAGGTAGAAATGGATGGCCTACTGGCCCTGGAGGTCAGCAACACAGCTGAGCATAGTCCCCAGGGGTGGGTTGTCTCTCTTCCACCCGTTGTCCTGAAAAATCAGGCACCCAGCCTCAGCGAGCTGCCATCTTCTCTCCACTGTCCATGGAGATGGACAGGCACATCCAATGCACATCATACGTCCTGTTTTGGACATCTCCCTTTGCATCAGGTGCAGCGCCCCATCTCTCACCACCCAGACCAACTCTAGATGACCAGCATAGGCTAGATGCCTAACTTTTAAATGGCCGATGTCTGTCCAGCCAAATCCCACCACACTTCTCCTGAGTCTCAGCCCAGGGCCCCTCACTGGCCTGCCTTGCCTCCATGCTGGCCAGCAGAACGGCACACGTGGTGCCCCATTCTTCTGTTCTTCTTAACTGCTACCTGCAGCCTCGTCACCACCACCTGATGCCACATTAGGCAGGCTGTTAAGACAGTTAACACGAAGAAAGGGGTTTTCACTTGTCATAAGTCACCTTAATGAGGCACATAGGAGACCGCTTCAGATCAGTGTTCAGGTGTTTGCTCATCTGACTGGCCCTCTGGGGTTGTCTAGCTCCCTGCTGGCATGATAGAGGGAACCTGCTGTGAATACACTCCTAATGGCCACAGTCATCCTTTGGGATGACTCTAGACACCTCAGACTTTGTGAGACCATAAGTCTAACAGACCAGTGGCCTCTCTCCCCTGTGCCATGTGGTTACTCATTGTAGCAGACTGAACAGGAGGAAGACCCAGAAGAAAAATGTCTTATCCATAGATTCATTCAGGAGAAGATAATAACAAACACAGAAACTTCTCAGGCCCATTTCATGCCTACAGTGCTTACATTTTGCTATCTATGCCAGAGGTTGAAGGTGAAGAGCAAGAGCAATGGCTAGTCATGGCCCTTGGTCTGGTATACACTAATATTATATCTGCCATGAAAGGGGCAACCTGTAGGAACAACATAATTTATTGATGTCCAGAAGGAAATGTGGTGCTCTTTGGGAAAGTTGGGTGTGTTTCTCCCTTTAAGTGTTGTGTTGCATTTCAGGGAAGAGGCAAGTTGTGCTGTACAATCTGAGGGAGTGAGTCTAGGTTGAAAAAACCCTCTAATTTTACAACTGTAAAACACTCCCTCACTCGGTGGTTAGGAGACTCCAAGGGGAACCCATCTCATTTCCAAGAAGCAGAGCCCTACGAATGGTAGGTGAGCACTGAACTCCAGAAGGGCATTTCCAGTTCAGCTGGTTGCTCCTGGAGGAAAAATTGTGCATTGAATGTGCATTAAGGACCAGCTGCTGGCAGTCTAGAACAAGCCAGGAATCGATTCAGGATGGTGATCCATTACCATGACATGCACTTAAAAAATATCTTAAAGAGACCACACAGTATTTGCTTTTTATAAAAAACTATGACAGAGAGAAGCAGTCACATATCATAGACTGGCTTTACCAGCAGTGCACTCTAAAGACAGCTGAAGACACAACCCACTTCATATCAGTTTCCAATTGCATGTGTGCAAAAGTTATGAACTACAAGACTGTACATATTTCATAAAGTGTGTGTAAATTTTAACATCTCCTATGAATATAACTTATTGCTTTGTAAAGTAATGTATGTATGCATTCAGCCATCTGTGTAGAATGCAAATGTCTTGAATTGCTGTGTACAGAGGCAATGCAGTTTATTTTTCTTGAAACATGCCTTGCTTTCTCTTTTCCAGAGGCTGTGTAATCTGGTATGAAAACCACTGAAAAGTAATTTCCTTATCAAATGAAAATTTGCATAAATGTTAATGCGTCAGCTCCCTTAAAATAACATTTAGAAGGAGATTTAGAAGAAAAAAGTCAAAAAGTGAAAGCATGTCTTCTCATTTGGAGTTTTTTCTTTGCCTTTGGATATATTTTCTAATTTTATACACCATGCTTTTAAAAATGCTCATGAATAGCCTCTATAGAAATATGGACTCAAACTGAACACTCTATCAAAAGGTAAATATTGAATTACACAAAGCTTACAGCTAATAAAGCATGATAGAAAAAATAAGAAGGCTTTTGTTGCTTTTTAGTTAGAAAAAATCTCAAGTTTCATAAGCGTTTTTATTCACTTGTTTTTTTTGTCAATTTTCAAGCATTGGAAAGGGTTATCTTCCAGCGACCAAATAGACAATGGCAGAGGCAGTGTCACCAAAAAAACCCAGGAATTTTTTTTCCTGCTGAGAATCCTCATCCTGGATCCAGTTTGCTCCTGTTGGCAACACTGGACTGACAACAGATGTGCAGACCCTAAGGACTTGGCAGAGGTTTTTTAAATTTTTAGTACTCCCCTTTCTGCCACCACTGACGTGCAGCAGCAATGGAGATGCAGATGCAGTGCGAGGGGGCTGCGGATGGAGCAGGGGACAGAGGAGGCCACAGCCAGAGCAAGCGATGAAAAGCTGCAGTTGGCACCGCCTGTAAAAACAAAAGGCTCAGAGCAATTGTGTTAGAATAATTGAATGTGCCTAACAATTATTGGCTGTGAAACTCAGCTGCATTAGGTTGATTAATTAAAGGAGAAATACAGAGGCCTGCTATGGAAGCTCTCCTGTGCTACGTTGGTATCAGTGGGCTTTGTGTCTAGCTCACTGGAAAGAAACCGTGAGTGGTCTTTGCTTTAACATCCATACCACTTCGAACATCTGTTACACAACAGTTTGGGCCCTCCAAGAATCAAATGCAGCTCGCAGCTTGAAGGAGACACTGCTCTTGTTGTGCATTACTGCACCTGAGGTCAGCAATCCATTCCACCAAGCCTTTAACATCCTTCCCATCCTTATTACAGACAGCGTTGCAAGCTGGATGCAGACATTAGGCGTGTAAGAGTGCTGCAGGGGCAGAATGTCATACTAACAGATGCTGTTTGTTTGTGTCCTTCATACTTCAGTTTCTTCTGCTTGGCATTGTTTGATTCAGCTTTATACTGCTGCTCATACTTTGTTCCCTGTTTGACTTACTATTAATAATATTATTTAAAGCTTAATCAGTATAGGTAACTGACAAAGGACTGTTTATTGGAGGAGTTCTCTTTATACATTTGCGCTAGCCACCATTTAAAGCTTGAATTCCTTTTTCTATCCTGTTGGTTACAGTTCTGTTATATATTATTACACAAAACTTCTTCTTATATTGCATTTTCATGCAAGTGATTGGTGTATTATAATAATAAACACCATTAAATAAGCAGAATACTGCATTTGAGTAGGTATTTTCAGACAGTATGGGTATCAAAACTCAGACCTTTTGCTGTAAATTTGACATGAAAAGATATGGAGTCCAATAATCTCCCATTAATTTTTTTTTTTATTTTTAATGTAGCACTTTGCACAAACTAGAAAGTCCCTGGTACTCCTTGGAAAATCTGTAGTGCAGAGAAAAGTGTTGCAAGATCTCTTGTAGCACTGCACATGATGAAGTGCCTGGAGTCGCAAATTCTACACGTCTGCAGTCTGGTTTCTCTCTGCTCAGGCAGACAAGGCCAGTATGAATTTTGCTGGCACATCAGCAATCTCATGAGTTGTGCACATGAAAGAGTAAAGAAATAATTAAGCATCTTTGCATAGTATTTAAGACTGGGATTTTTAAAGAAATCTGGATGCCTACTGAGATTTTCAAAAATCCTGGAGTATGAGAAATTATCTGAATAGCTTTAAAGTGTAAATGGGGCATTTCATATTAATGCCAGATCTTACCTTCTAAAATGATACTAAATTGGCTATTGATTAACCTTAGAAAAGTTTGTACCTTTGTATGGTAGCATGCATTAGCAATTCTTGAACAGCTTCATCATAAAATACATAGGAAGAACTGCCTTATGCTGCCTTACATTACTTGCAGGTAGTAGAAATGTTCCAGAGCACAACTTCTGTCTCTGCCCACTTTTTTGTGCTTTTCTTTGTTTCTGCTGCATGGTGTCCAATGTTAACATTAATAACCAGTTCACACGTATTTCCATTTGTGTGGGAGATCTTGCAGACTCTCTGCTGGGAAAATATATTTCTGTGATGTTTCCTACCACAGACTTAGGGGTTTATTAAGATATTAATTAAGAAATACTTCAGATGTCTACCTACCAGCTCCTCAGATTATTGGGTTTTGTTACGTTTTCTGCCGCGGGTTTAAAGGAGACCCTTACCAGGCAATGGAGCTAATGAAGCTTCTTTTCCCATATTATATTTATATTAGGAGGATTAGCTGCACTCTCATTCAGAGCTGGTCAAATGTGGCTAAGGATGTTTTTACTGGGAGTTACTCTAGGGTCCTTCAGACCACTTAATCAATTCAGTATAATTAATATGATTTAGAACTAATCCTTATGCTTTCCCCACCCCCTTTTAATGTAAGGCACAGTCCTGCAATGTGTTGTGTAACCTCAGCTGCCTGCTAGCCCTGCTGGAGCAGAGAATATTGGCCTTTGATTTAGGTAGATTATTATTTTCTTTATTATCAGTTTGAATTCCTTAGTAGTAACTGTTCCTGAATTTAAAACCCCAAGAGAGACTCCAGTAAACTTAGGAGTGCAGCTTTCCTGTAAGAAGGGAACAAATCTGATAAGGAGTCACTATACAGTCACACAAACAGATCTTAGAAAGTACTATAAAATTCAAATTAAGGCAGAGGATCCACAAATACATTCTCTTGCACTGAAAAAGGAAATATAGCATATGGTGTTGGGGAAAACAAACAAACATTTGCTGACAGAAAAATGTGCTCTCCCTGCTGTCTTGCCAGCCCAGGGTAACTTTCTGCAATGACGTTCGCCGAAGTCTGCCCGACACATAGAACTTTTCCAGGAACAAAAATGAGTTTATGCAGGAAGGACTAACTAAAATGTTGCTACAGCCGAGTTGTGGTGTGTCAGCAGTTGAGAAATTTGAGCTGAAACATTTCCGATGTTGGAGATAAAATGTCCCCTATGGACAGGAAACACCTCCTATTCGTTCAATCTAATCTCATTTAATGTAGCCCGTTAACAAGCTTCTGCGAGTCCAAGGCTGTAGCAGCAGATCAATCTTAAAAAGTGTCCTGAACCCTACCAATGCACCTAAGTCTTTTTTTCAGCTCCACGTAAGAGAGCAGAAAGGCAGCTCTATAAAAGCATACATCCACCTGCACGAACCCGTGCCACACTGCTGCTCACACAGCAAGCCTTCTTTTACTGCAAACAGCAGGAGCTGAACCAACACTCACTAATGTTGTAAGACCCTATAAGGTACCCTTATTAATTAAATGTGTTATCTTCTCTTCGCTTTCTGTAGTGGGGCCTCGCTGCTTTATGTATAGTGTATGCATGCAAGCAGGTATGGATCGCGAGCATCAAAACTGGTGAGCCACCGGTCGGTGATCGGGAGGGGGGATCAGCGGACCAGCTGTGAGCACGCTGGGTGTACAAGCACAGAGGTGATGGAAAGTCCCTATAAAACCATCCCTGTTGGCTCTTTCCAGCAGCACTGACTTCTTAGCAGATTTCTTCTAGATGCCGTGTGAAAACAAGGCTTCAAAGAAAACTGTGGAGAAGGACAAGTGGAGTCTTCTCAAGCAATGCAAGATGTTTTTGGAGAAAAGCAGACCAAGTTGCTGTGCCTGGGGAAATGGGCAGGAGACAACTGGAAAAAAGTGATGGAGAAATCCAAGAGGAAGGCTGAAGTTTGCAAAAGTGACTGGGCACACAGGCCAGCATTACTTTCAGTGAAAAAAACAGTGTTACCCTGGTCTCTTTTTCAGAGTCAAAACTTCAAGACACTTCTCAAAGCATAGCCGCTGCCATTACCTCCAGCACAGGTAGAGCTGTGCCTTACCTAGCCTTGGCTGAACCCTATTCACTGAAAAGAGGGAGTCACACTGATTTTACTCCTGCTAAACATTTTAATCTTTTTCATTACATTGTTTGAATGTGCATAATTGTTATGCTGACTTCTGTGAGCACAGGATCAGCTTCTCATCTGAACATAGCTGTTGGCAGCGTATGGAGGACGTTAAGGTGGGTCTAAACATAATTTCCAAACAAAAGCAAAGGCACATGACTAAAGACAAAAATATGATTCTTTGGTTTTAGATTTTGCTTCTCACTGCAGTGAATTTTATGATTAAAATCGGTGCAGTATAGACAAAATGCAAACACCAGAAAAAAAATGGTTTTGTGCTTTCATAGGCACCGTTACCGTAAGAGCTACATCTCCACAGATATCAGGGAAGGGTTTGGCTTTATACCAACATGAAACAAAAAGCTAATGTTAATTTTCATGCTTCTAAATGATGAGTTGTAGGAAACCTTGACAGCTCCTTTATAAAGTAGTCTTTTTGATTAAGCATTTATCAGTCTTGTCAGTCAGTGTAAACTACAGTCCCAATGACAAACAAAGTTCATCTTCTCCCCGTGTGCTGCAATGATTATGAGCTGGACGCATGGCAGAGCACAGCACCACCTCTAACAAGCTTTGGGGATGGATGGTCCATCAGCTTCAAGGATACTGTAAGAACCCGTTAGACTCTTCTTACGGAAAAATATAGGGAGTTAGGTGTTGTTTTGGATTGAATATAGCCTTCAGCACCTTCCAAAGTGGAGAAACATGGGTCTGTCTTGAATACTGAAGAGAGGCATGTGAGTGTAGGCATTCTCCTGGGTGTATCTGAATGGTCCTCATCCACTGATGGTTGCTTTTGTGTTTCCCTGGCAGCGGTTGAAGGGCAGAGATGCAGAGTGCCACATCAGCAGATCTGTTTGCGTTTGGCACTCTCAGATCTTTTTATTTTCTAAGTTGGCTGTGCAGGGTCTTGTCAGGGCACTTTTCCACAAAAGGTGAAAGGCTGAAGGGAAAGTTAGTCAGGGTGGTGTGGATTTAGAGATGTGAAAAAAAAAAAGTTCTCAAACTGCAATTTTTAACTGTCATTTGAGCCACGTACGTGATGAATCGTTCCTGTGATGAGTGTTTGTTAGTGGTAAATTCTCACCTTAAAGGCAATATTCTTAGTCACAGATATTGGTAACGGACCATCTTGAGGCATCCTGAGGCAGCTCCTATTTGTACCCCTGAAGTCCATTCTGATCCTCAGTGTTGATGCCACCAAGGCTGAAGACTTGGATCATAGGTTCAAACTTCTTTTCAACAGTGTTTTGGTGAATACATGTCCCTGATAGTGGTTAAAGGGCAGGGGAACAGCAGTCATGCTTGATGGGGTACAAGTCTATCAGCTGGCACAAGCTTGTTACAACTCTGTATCCCTAGCCTTTGCTGGTGTCTCGTTCCAGTATTGTATTTTGCACAAAGTCGGAATTTTCGGAACACTTCCATATAACTGTGGTAATTGTTTTGTCTCACAATGCCTCTAGTCTGCCTACAGCTGATGGTGGCATACCTGCCTTCTGGCAACCTGAGGTAGGTGTAGATCCTAGCTGGTACTAGCACATTTCAGCATTTTCTAAAGGAAGCTCCAAGACCTGATTCTGTCAGTGCTTACAGAAATGCCTAGGAGCCTTACCACAGAGAGCTGCAAATGCAGCAGCAGTCAGGTATGGATACCACGACACCAGCCCTCGTACAAGCTCTTTGCCCAAGGGACCTGACTGTAAACAAGAGGTACCCTGGTCTTCTCGCCCTGGGGTCAGCAACCCCACGCTTAACCATGGAGACAGAGCACGCATATGCTCTGTTGTATCAGAACACTGCAAACTCACGCTCCAGATTACCTTCCAGTAACTTGCTTGCATGGCAGTTTTCATAAGGACAACACTAAACACCAGTTGTGCTGAGAGATTCAAGGGCATTTTTCAGCATGTACATGCTTGTATTTAAGATTTATAGCACCCTGCATAAAATCATGACTTACTGCTTATGCCAAGGAAATTTCAATTCCCATGATAATCCAATCTTCTTCAAACCTTGTTAAGAGAAGCCTTATTATACGTCTTGAGGTAGATCACAAAGCCTGAAATTCCCATTAGATTAATTAAGTAATACTTTGAAGGCACGCTTCTAAGACACTTTGTGAGAGCCCAAGATGAGAAATAAATTTCATCATGACACCTGTTCTGGTACCACCTTCCAAAATGCCCAAGCCTGTCAGGGTAGCTCATCACTCATGTGCCATGAGTGAAACGCTTATTAGATGTTCTGCAATCGTCCTTCCTGTCTTTGCAGAATCTTTTCTTGAATCTTTCTAGGCACAAATTCTATTACTATTTCTAAATTGTCTTTCAGAACTTGTTAATCTTTTGGATTTTTCAGTAGTTATGCAGATCTCTCTGCATTCCTGCAGGATTATTTTAGTGTCGTAGAAATCAGAAATTTTATTTAAATATAATTTTTAATCTGCACTTTAATAGCAAATTTTTATTATCAGCAGGAAATTAGGATATCATCCAGTACAATATGCAGGAAACTAGGACATGAGAAACAGCAGTGAGCAAGAATCCTTCGTATAACTGCAAGATAAATATCTGGGGTATTTATTGCATGTTATCTTGATTATTTGCCGTATTGATATCTCTGGAGGTGTTGGAAAGAAGTGAGAGAAAAATCTGTTGTGCTATGGTTTTGCCTGCCAGACCTTGCTGTCATTCAAAGTGACCTGCAACAGATGGAAGGGTAGACCCAACTTCCCACTTGTGACGGGCTGTCAAGCCACAAATGTGTATTACTTTTGTCCCCCTAGTGGATGTTCGTGTTTGTGGAATCAGAGGGCGTGAAGTGGAGCTTAGTACATCATTTCTTTCATCTGTGCCAGCTGAACCAGAACAGACAATGTAAAAGGTTCTCTAGTGCTCTCTCGACTTCAGAGGTGCAATTTTCCCCCTCTAGAAGCCAGAAAGAAGAAATAAAAAATGTTCTTTTTTTTACTTTTCTTTTTATATTTTGGACTGCATCCCTTTGGACAGCCTATCAAACATACAACATTACCTCTCTCTCTCTTGGAAAAGTTTCCCAGCTAAAAACCATCCAGTTTGCAAGGTGTGACACCAGCTTCTGTAGCTGTGCACAGCCCATCCATGCTCCGCTCCAGCTCCCCTTCAGGTCAGCTGGCCTCATGGCCCCCTTCAAAGGGAATTGGTTGTGACAGTTGGAGCCGAAGGCTTTTGCAGCTAACAAAAAAAATACCCCTAAGTCTTGGTAACCATAGTTCATGCCCTGATTCCTTGAAAGGTCTAGTAATAAGTTTTGCTGCCTCACATGGTGATGTGCAGTGAGTGGTGTTAGAGCCAAGTCAGCCTTTCACAAAAAATTTCATTACTCTGGTTCACCAGGTCAAAAGACTTAGGAAACGAGACGCTTAGAGAGCTGTGACAGAAGGAGCAGTGAATGGGCAGGAAATGAAAAGGGCTTCTTCCCTGCAGCAGTTCCCACTGCACTGACTCAGGAGGAGCTGGCTGAGAAGGGACTCGAATTGTTCTGATGTCTCCATTACCAGGGAGAGGCACGAATTCTCCTCTGCAGTGCCTCACCCGGGAAACACGGCCAGAGCCCGCAGGGTCGGGTGGTCAAAGGGAGCAGAGTATGTCAGGCTGCCATGGTCAGCATCTACCTGCTGCTCCTCCTTGCTGCCCTGGGAATTTGTTCCCTCTCTCTTCTGCAGTCATAGTTACAAGGAAATGCTGTGGTCCGCATGTACCAAGTATTTGGTGATCTATATGCAAGTTGTACCACAGTCGTACTTACTTTACTGTAAGTATAAATGATACTCAGTTGTCTCATGTACATTTAAAAGATATATAAAGCTTCTATGTAACGCTTTGGCTGTCTGTTTATTCCAGCTGTTTGCAGACGATCTCTGAGCCAATTAAATTACAACAGATGTAAAGTTAATATATTCTAGAGACTGGAGACAGGGCTTTGCATGTTGTCGACTGCAGGTGAGAGAAGGGGAGAGAGCAAACCTGACAACACTGAGAGCAGGACCACGTAGTCTTATGTAAGGAGCTGTCGCGAATGGGTGATTTAGATCGCTTAAAGAATCACTATCAAAGGCATCAGCAAAAGTGGTTTTAATATGATGTTGTAAAAGTGTGACTTAACAAAGTTAAGATGGCAAGGTTCACTCTATTAATTACTGCATGGAAGAAACACACAAAGGAAAATTGAGTTACACTCAAGTTAGAATGATTCACAGAGAGACCGGGGTTGCAAAAGGGTACAGAGGACCCTCCCATTGAGTCACAAAGTTCAGAGTGGACCCCCTTGCTTTCTAAACTGCTTCCTCAGAGAGGAGGCTAGGTGCAGCTAGGTCCAAACCTAGCCTCAGAATTCGTCAACAGTTTATGTCTAAGGGATTGTACACGCAAAGTTTATGTAAGTTTTCATTAGCATCAATTCAGCATGCAATCAAAGTTACCAAGACAAAATCAAAGTTACCGTACTACAAGGTTATGCATGATATCGGTCGCTTACCAAAGATCTGCCGTTGGTAAAAGGTCTCTCTGGTTCAAGAAGCAAGCCTGAGAGGCGTCCCAGCTCAAGGGGAGATCGCCATCATGCAGCCACGCTGCCTAGCAGGGAGAGCTCAAAGAAGGCTCACTTAGGCTGTCATATTTATGGGGTAAAGTGGTTGGCTTATAGTCAAATTACATGCTTATTGCAGATCAGTGTTAAGAGTCCCACTATTTGATAAGCTATTTAGTTTAAGCAAGTGTCATAATTAATGTTAGTTATATACCATTTTACATACAGAATCAGTTGATTGTGTACATTTTACATGCTGGATTGATGTAATTTTTTTTATTTTTTGCCAGACTTTGATATACAGGATGATTATAAGCAATAAACATAATAAGGTTAAAACTAACAAAACTACAATTGGATGCAGCACCAAATTCAAAATTCCAGTTGTTGTTGGTGACCATCCAAAAAGAGTTTCCCACCAGTGATGTTCTCCATCTTTTTTCACTGTTTCTAGGATATGGTGTATCCTCTCTGTATCATGATGGATGGTAATCAGGGTTCTTTGTCCATTGTTTAGGATTCGTTTTAGCAATTCACTCAGGTTGTCATGTTGCAACAGTTTTCTCACCAATGTGAGATTCATTCCAGTGAGGGTAGGTAATAAGTCTTGATATGATGTATAGTTAGGTTGTAGCAATTGGTGGGTTGTGACAGGAACTGAATAGTTAAAGTTGCATCCCATAATTTTGGTAAAATTACAAATACGGGTATTTGAGTGATTATATATATCTACAGTGGTGTTGTCCATATACAATCACAAAGGGTTCTCATACAAATACATCCATTTCCAACAGGGGTTTCATCAGGATGTATTTCAAAATGACACTTTGTCCAGTGTCAAGACAAATATCTGGGGCCTTAATGGTATTACTTTCAGAAATAAATCCTTGTTGTTCCCTTACAACACATGCATCAACATCAATAGTTTGCCATTTGTTCCCATTTTGTTGGGCCCATACTCTATGTTCTACTAGATAGAGCACAGTTTCATGGTGATGTAATCCCAGTGCAAGGATTGGGTATATGGTGTGTACCGAAGCATCATGTATTGTCAAAACAAAAGCTGTGGCTTTACTGTCGGTGGGGTCATAAGTGAAATTAACTAGATACCACCAAGACTGGAAATCCTTTTCAAATTGAGTTGCATTATCCCAAATTACCTTTCGAATCTCAGTGGGCAAGGTGCTCTCACCACCTTCCCTTATATTGCTGTTACAGTAGAGCGCACCCACAACTCAGAAACATGTATGGTGCAGAATGTACTGTAGTTACCATATTGATTCGCACAAATAAAGGAAGTGAGGGTTTCCACCCCGTGTGTTGGGCTTGTTGACGTATAAGCCAAATTTGGTCCATGTTGATGATGGTCGCTCCTGTGAGAAGGATAAGCAATCCTCCGATGGTTGACCCAGTCTCCAGGGGAGGTGTGCTGGTATCATTCCCTGTATCGTTCCTGGAAAGGGAAAACAATACAAGTCTCAGCAGGGTTTTTCCGGATGGGTTACCCCTTAGTGGCTCAACTTGTTTAAGTGCTCGGGCTAAAGACAAAAGTCCCTTTTCCTACTCTGAATATCTCTATTCTGTCTCTTTGAATATAGTCAAGGTAAGCATTGAAGGCCTTTTTGGCCTGCTTGGCCCGGTCTGGAATAGATTGCAGTAAATACCATGTTCTGCAAAACTCTGTTCTGCTATAATAGGTCACAGGGATGTACTGGCCCCAGTGACTGATATGTCTTTAATTCCTGTATTAGAGTTTTGACTGCCTCTTCATGTCCTGGGTTCCATTTCCATAGTTTTCCTTTTCATAAAAGTGAGTGCAGTGGGTAAGCAATGACAGAAAATCCAGGTACATGTTTTCTCCAGTATCCTAAAGTACCTGTAAATTGTTGTAATTCTTTACTAGATTAGGACATCTGCAATTGTTCCATTTTACTTAACGTGTCCAGTGGAATTGCTGCACTACCTGCAATCCACCAAGTACCTAAAAATTTTACTTCTCTGCTTGGTCCCTGATATTTTTCAGGTAGAACTTCAACTTCTGCTTTATATAGTGCCTGCCGCACTACTGCTGCCGCTTCTCCCGCTTTTTCAGGGGAGGTTTCTCCGATTAGAATATCATCTATATATTGGTACGGTTTCACACCTTGAGGGAGTGAGACTGTCTGTAAAAGTTCAGCAAGCGCAGCATGAGCAGTTGTGGGTGAATGTTTATATCCCTGTGGGCGTCTGTTAAATGTGTATTGTATCCCCTCCCAAGTCAAAGCAAATTTCTCTTTATCCTTGTCCTGTAAGGGGATCATGTCTTTCACAGCTAGTACTGCCAACCATGGGTGTGCGGCTGCTTGTAGCATGGCAGTTAAAGTTGTAATATTGGGTACTGCAGCCATTAGCAGAGCTGTGTTGGCATTTAAGTGCTGATAATCAATTGTTAGATGCCATCCCCCATACAGTTTTCGGACTGGCCAGGCTGGTGAATTGTACGGGGAGTGGGGTCTGGAAATAATGTGCCATTTTTCAAGCCTGTTATTATCTCAGAAATTCAGTTTCATGCTGCAGCAGAAATTGGGTATTGCAGTATGCTAGTAATCTTTGTATCAGGGACTGCAGGGGCTGCATGGAGTACACGCACTGTAGCCTCCCAATTTCTATCAAGATTGGGGTCTACACTTGAACTGAGGGACCACATGCTGCCATCCAGCAGGTGCCAGGTTCAGCCATTCAAAACATTGAAACCCAAAATATTTTTGTTGTGATCTTTACCTTCGAAGTGAGTAGACAGCATGGGCTTCTTGCCTGGGAGCCATAAATTAACTTTCACAGTTTGGCATATAGCACTTGTTCAGTTCACTCTGGTAATTTTAATTCTTTGCTGTCCAGGTCATGCACCTAGCGTCTCGGCATCCTGTTGTGTTAATATTGAAATTTGTGCTCCCGTATCTATTAGGAATTTTACCAACTGTCATTGAGGACCAACTGGAAACAAAATATATGGTCCATTACTATTTATCCATTGATAGGATTNGGGCAAGGTGCTCTCACCACCTTCCCTTATATTGCTGTTACAGTAGAGCGCACCCACAACTCAGAAACATGTATGGTGCAGAATGTACTGTAGTTACCATATTGATTCGCACAAATAAAGGAAGTGAGGGTTTCCACCCCGTGTGTTGGGCTTGTTGACGTATAAGCCAAATTTGGTCCATGTTGATGATGGTCGCTCCTGTGAGAAGGATAAGCAATCCTCCGATGGTTGACCCAGTCTCCAGGGGAGGTGTGCTGGTATCATTCCCTGTATCGTTCCTGGAAAGGGAAAACAATACAAGTCTCAGCAGGGTTTTTCCGGATGGGTTACCCCTTAGTGGCTCAACTTGTTTAAGTGCTCGGGCTAAAGACAAAAGTCCCTTTTCCTACTCTGAATATCTCTATTCTGTCTCTTTGAATATAGTCAAGGTAAGCATTGAAGGCCTTTTTGGCCTGCTTGGCCCGGTCTGGAATAGATTGCAGTAAATACCATGTTCTGCAAAACTCTGTTCTGCTATAATAGGTCACAGGGATGTACTGGCCCCAGTGACTGATATGTCTTTAATTCCTGTATTAGAGTTTTGACTGCCTCTTCATGTCCTGGGTTCCATTTCCATAGTTTTCCTTTTCATAAAAGTGAGTGCAGTGGGTAAGCAATGACAGAAAATCCAGGTACATGTTTTCTCCAGTATCCTAAAGTACCTGTAAATTGTTGTAATTCTTTACTAGATTAGGACATCTGCAATTGTTCCATTTTACTTAACGTGTCCAGTGGAATTGCTGCACTACCTGCAATCCACCAAGTACCTAAAAATTTTACTTCTCTGCTTGGTCCCTGATATTTTTCAGGTAGAACTTCAACTTCTGCTTTATATAGTGCCTGCCGCACTACTGCTGCCGCTTCTCCCGCTTTTTCAGGGGAGGTTTCTCCGATTAGAATATCATCTATATATTGGTACGGTTTCACACCTTGAGGGAGTGAGACTGTCTGTAAAAGTTCAGCAAGCGCAGCATGAGCAGTTGTGGGTGAATGTTTATATCCCTGTGGGCGTCTGTTAAATGTGTATTGTATCCCCTCCCAAGTCAAAGCAAATTTCTCTTTATCCTTGTCCTGTAAGGGGATCATGTCTTTCACAGCTAGTACTGCCAACCATGGGTGTGCGGCTGCTTGTAGCATGGCAGTTAAAGTTGTAATATTGGGTACTGCAGCCATTAGCAGAGCTGTGTTGGCATTTAAGTGCTGATAATCAATTGTTAGATGCCATCCCCCATACAGTTTTCGGACTGGCCAGGCTGGTGAATTGTACGGGGAGTGGGTTCTGGAAATAATGTGCCATTTTTCAAGCCTGTTATTATCTCAGAAATTCAGTTTCATGCTGCAGCAGAAATTGGGTATTGCAGTATGCTAGTAATCTTTGTATCAGGGACTGCAGGGGCTGCATGGAGTACACGCACTGTAGCCTCCCAATTTCTATCAAGATTGGGGTCTACACTTGAACTGAGGGACCACATGCTGCCATCCAGCAGGTGCCAGGTTCAGCCATTCAAAACATTGAAACCCAAAATATTTTTGTTGTGATCTTTACCTTCGAAGTGAGTAGACAGCATGGGCTTCTTGCCTGGGAGCCATAAATTAACTTTCACAGTTTGGCATATAGCACTTGTTCAGTTCACTCTGGTAATTTTAATTCTTTGCTGTCCAGGTCATGCACCTAGCGTCTCGGCATCCTGTTGTGTTAATATTGAAATTTGTGCTCCCGTATCTATTAGGAATTTTACCAACTGTCATTGAGGACCAACTGGAAACAAAATATATGGTCCATTACTATTTATCCATTGATAGGATTGCACTTGCAGGACAGGCAGGCCCAGTTGCCATCATGGCATTACTAGTTTTTTGGCCTTATGCTTTGCAATTCATCCCTAAGGGGAAGGAAAGCTCTTTCTTGGAGCTGGTGATGGCACTGGAGCATTCGGACTACACTCTCTCCTTTCACCATCATCACGTTTCTGGAACGCTTGAATTGGACTCAGGATAATGCCAGTAGGCCATCTCTGAATTGTGGCTCTGGGAATGCCTAGTGCCAATGCTTTCCTCCACAGTTCATTTCTCCACTCCCAAGACTGTGCTTGTGGGTCCTTAGGCATATTTTCCCTTGACCTAGTTCCTGTTCCCTGTGGAGGTGTTTGTTTTACTGGTCGCACACAGTGATCCCCTGTTCCAGGCCTTGGGTCTGATTTTTCGGCTAATGGATCATCCCACCCCATTTCACGGGCATGGTTTACAATGTCGTGCATTAATTCTGCCCAGGTAGGGAGTTGGTTGCGGGGATCATTATCACCTAATCCCTCATTGTGTGCTGTGTCTCCTTTAATTTCTTCCCATTTTGCAATTAAGTAGGGTTTAAGAACTGTTGGAGCTCCTCTAAGCAGTGGTTTTAGCATCGCATAATCCATCGTTGCAGATATTGGGATATCATTGGATTCTCGTTTATGCATGGCTTGTATGCAGGCAGCTTTTGTGATGGCTGTAGAGAGCTCGTTAAGAGATCTTATGGGGATTATGGAAGGTTCACCTCACTCCATAACATCTCTTCCCCCAGCCCAATAAGCTGCCCTGCTGGTGATAGAATGGGATCCATTTGCTGTGTCGGCTCCTAAGCTTAAGAGAACTCCTGGATCCCAAAAGCCATTTGCTGCATCTCCACTCAGCATTATTTGGTTGCCACCACTTAGGCAGACTCAGCACAAATACCCTTTTTCAGTTTCACCTGGCTTTCTGCTGTATTTTTCTTGTAAATTTGCTAATTTTAACGGATCCCAGGGAGTGATTTGGACAGCACAGGGTGGAGCACCACCCTGAGGTCCTTCAGATTGTTCTGTTTTAATGATGGGTCTGGCTTCATATTCAGGAGGATTTGAGGGAAACAAAGAATCATCCTTCCCCAGCTCGCTATCATCGGGGTCATCCCCTATGTTCCCGTCCCATTGTTCAGGAGATACCATTAATTTCCTTATCTGTACAATGTCGGGGGATGGGGAGCCCGCATAAACATCATTTTGACTTTTTCGTCCAACTTTTGTTTTTTCTCCTTTTCTTTCTGTAACTGTTTCTGCAGCTGCTCAATTTTCAAAGACAGTATTAATTCAGTTGCCTTTCTGCCTTCTATTTCTTTCTTTAGATCCTGCTCCTTTTTATTGTTACTCTTCCTATCCTGATAAGCAGCTTCTAAACAGGTACCTAGCTCTTTGCAAATAATTCTTTTCCCTTTTCCATCCTTTATATACCCCCTGGCACCTTTAGCTGTTCTTCCACAGCTTCCCAATCATGCCGATTATTATGAGCCCATTCTTCTGAGAATTTGGGACTTGGGCTTATTCCATGCTTCCATAAGTAATCAGTGACACTACTTGCCATCCTGCGCACCTGTCACAGGAGCTAGAGGTGAACAGTGCTGAGTACTGGGGAGACTGGACTTGGGGAGGTGTCAAGGGGTAAAGTCCTACCAAAGCAGTTTGCTGTCTGCAAATAATGGGTTGGCTCAGTGACAGGGTTTAAGAGTGGTAAAGTGACAGGCTTTTAAGAGTGGCTAGATATAAGGAAAAAATTTTTTACAATGAGGGTGGTGAAGCACTGGAACAGGTTGCCCAGAGAGGTAGTGGAGGCCCCATCCCTGGAAACATTCAAGGTCAGGTTGGACGGGGCTCTGAGCAACCTGATCTAGTTGAAGATGTCCCTGCTCACTGCAGGGGGGTTGGACTAGATGACCTCTAAAGGTCCCTTCCAACCCAAAGCATTCTATGATTCTGATTCTAAATGAAGCTTCCTTACTTCCATTTTGCCTATGTAGCATTTACCCCATTTGCTCTATATAGGCAAAACCATCAAATAAACTATTTTAGCTGCTTTTATATTTCCCTACCACAAGATAAGACCCACAAGTTTCAATTATCATAGTATTGCTGGGGCAGTCCCACGCATCTGCAGCGGGGCAAAAATTTGTAGTAGACTTCGTTTGTTCATACAATAACCATGTTACAAGTCACATTAACTATCTTGATTAAAGATTTNGTGAAGCACTGGAACAGGTTGCCCAGAGAGGTAGTGGAGGCCCCATCCCTGGAAACATTCAAGGTCAGGTTGGACGGGGCTCTGAGCAACCTGATCTAGTTGAAGATGTCCCTGCTCACTGCAGGGGGGTTGGACTAGATGACCTCTAAAGGTCCCTTCCAACCCAAAGCATTCTATGATTCTGATTCTAAATGAAGCTTCCTTACTTCCATTTTGCCTATGTAGCATTTACCCCATTTGCTCTATATAGGCAAAACCATCAAATAAACTATTTTAGCTGCTTTTATATTTCCCTACCACAAGATAAGACCCACAAGTTTCAATTATCATAGTATTGCTGGGGCAGTCCCACGCATCTGCAGCGGGGCAAAAATTTGTAGTAGACTTCGTTTGTTCATACAATAACCATGTTACAAGTCACATTAACTATCTTGATTAAAGATTTTCAACTGCTGTTCTCTGTCACAGTGACTGGCTCAACTGAGAAGTCTAGAAAACAGGATAAACTTCAGAGGGATGCATGAAGGGGTCTGAGTAGATTCTGCTCTACCACGGGCATGAGCCAGTGCTGCCTCAGGTGGCTAAATACAGAGCCAGACCACTTTCTGAACTGCTCTTTTCTGTATCCAGCAGTAAATCCCCCTTCGTGATTTACTCCTTGGATAGCTTCACTCAGTGAAGGGTTTCTGTTTGATCCACACTTCATCCTACTCCACTTTACAACACCATCTCACTTCTCTTCTGGAAAACAGGGAGATGGCTGGGTGCTGAGGAACAGGGCTTATCTCACCATACCAAGCATGAGGAACTCCAGTCCCCTCCCCGAATCCCTTTGGGAGCCTCACTCTGGCTCTGGTTTGTCGGGGAAGAGGGATCCATCCACTATGAGTGCCTTCAGCAGATTTCTTATCCCAAAGAAACGCCACACATTAACTTAGCTGCCTTCCTCTTTCTTTTCCATCCAAGCCACCACTCAGTTTAATACCTTCCTTCTTGACATGAGCCCAAGTATATCTGCTCTGTGGAAAGGAATGTCTACTCCATCTTCCCTGAGTGATGCAAGTGCTGAATATGAAGATTTTGTGGGTAAATAATGATGATAGAGAAAGTGAATCCTGAAGTTTCGCAGAGGCAGTTAGATGAAGCATAGGCTCAACACAGTGCAGTGTCCATGGCAGAGCTCCATCAGTAGCAAGCAGACCTTGGAGACCATGCAGTGATCCTCACTGTCTCCAGTGGCCGCCATTCCCTTTGTATCCCCAGGAGGGAGCAGCCCACTGTTGCACCCTGGTTGCCCCTCTGTGTGCCCAGGCACCGGTAATAGCTAGAGAGCAGTGATGCGGACAGGGTACAGAACTGTGCTGCTTCTTGTACCCCGATTCCTGGCTCCAATGTGACCTTTTTTCCTGCACCATCTAATGGGGTGGGGGAAGTCCTGCAGGCAAGCATCTTTATAAATGTACAGTCATTCCTGATCTGTAAATACCACAGACCAGAAGGAGAGGAGGAACAAACCCATGAATATCATCCTCCTCCAGCTGCCCCAAGGAGAGTGAGAAATAACGCTCTTGTGGCTAGGTACTCCCACCGAGAGCATCCTCTTCTCTGTGCTGGGAGGGTCTCGGAGGCCTAATGAAGCATGTCACTTCTTGATGTTGCAACTGGGACTGTATACTGCCATGGCATTATGCCTGGGAAAAAATGTAATTGCTGAAGCCTGGCCTCAAATGCTGATGAAAAGAAAGGAACCACATATGTCTATGTCTCAAAGCAGACATTAAAACTGATGTATGGTTGACAGTACACCAGGCCCCCGGATTAAATGCAAAGCTACTGTACACAATGCAAGAGGCTTGGGAAAGGGGAAAAGCTGCTGTCTACAAATTAGCTGTCTAGCCATCAACAACCATCAACAGGTCCTTTCTGAAAAGTTTTTTGTTTTGCAGACATTTACGGTATTTGGGAGGAAGGGCAGTAGTGGGGATGGAGAAATTCTCATCTGTGCTATGAGGCTAGTGGAGCAAACAAAAGATACGATGTGACAGCACAACTGATTTTGCAACACTTGTTTGAAAATACTATGGGAAGGCATGACTCAGAGACTTCTCATTCTGTGACATTACAGGTGGAGAGTATAGGATGAAAATGAAAAATATATCTCTGGATCAGATGATGAGAAGCCTAAGTACAAATGCATGAAGGACCCGTATCACCCATTGAGTGGTAACTGAGATCTTGCCCTGATACAGAGCAGAGCAGATTATTATGCGAAAGTAGCACCAATGCAATAGTCAAAGAAGTAAAAGGCAGAATCTTTAGAAACATTCAGCGATATCCTCTGTAGATATTCTTCCATTGGAGTCCCCAGAGAATCACTAAAGGCCAAAAAAAAATCACGGGGAAAGGCAGAGAGACCACCTACTGCTCACCTATTAAGAAATTTCTTTTTTGTCATTGCATGTCCTTAAATCATTAAGTTAACAGACAGCCTTTGCGCTTTGTAGCTCTTCGAAAGGATCTGTGCTGGAACTCATGTTATCCTACACATTCATAAGTCATCTGGAAAAATGAAGTAATGAAATTTCCTGATGATACTCTATTATTTAAGGCAATAAAATGGAATTCAACTGTGAAGAGTTGCAGATGGCTCACAATACTGAGTGATTGGGAAAAAAAATGGCAGATGAGATGCTGATAAATACAAAGTATTGCACATGGATGAAACCATTCTTAACCATGCATAACAGTGATGGGCTCTAAATTAGCTATCAGCACGCAGGAAAAAGATCTTCGACTTACTGCTGACAATTCCATTAAAATCTCAATGCAATGCTCAGGATCCATCAAAAAAGTAAACAAAACATTAAGAATTCTTAAGAAAGGAGCAGAGAACATACAGAATAATAATCCTCTGCCACTGTATGCATGTAAAGCATGCTCATATCATGAATGCTATGTGCAGTTCTGATTCTTTCTTCCTCCAAGAGGACAGAAATGGAAAATACAGAGAGGAAGGAAAGAGCAATCAAAAGTATGGAGCAACTTTTACGTGAGGAAAGGTTAAAGAGCTCAAAATGTTTTCACCTTTGAAAGAAAAGGCTCAGAGAGGAGCCTGTGTACATTCATGTGTACATAGTCATGAATGGCATGTAGGAGTGAATAAGAACTCACATTCAGTATTTCTCACAACAAAATCTGTAAAGGTCAGCTGATTAAATTCTCAGGTAACATGTTTAAAACTTTAAAGGAGATGGTGGTGGGGGTTGTAAAGTGAATAATTTACCTATGGATTAATCATCACATGACCTTGTGGCTGCCCGAACTTTAGATTGATTCAGAAACTGATTAGATTAGTTAGTGGGGAGAAAGCCCACCCAAGACTACTAAGCAGTCTTGGTATTATCTCTGGTTCAGGAAGTATCTCTTCACACGCGCACTATTTTTATAGCACTTCCCTAAACCTCTTTTACTATTCCAAATCAGGGACAGACACAGGATTAGCTGTGACTCTTGCTGAAGACACTGTTGTCAAACCCTCCCAGCATGTCCTGTGGCTTTTCTCCAGTGTGTTCCCGGGGTGGCTCTCTCTTGTGGGATCCTGGAGGCCTAGACCAGATTTTCCAAAGCATCCCAGGGAGCAGAGATGCAAAGCTCAGGCCATCTTGACAAAAGCAAGTGCCAGCCACTTCTCAGGCTCTGTATGTCTCTCTGTGGGACAAGGGCAAAACTAGAGCCAAGTACCTTCCCAGGCCAACACAAGAAGAAAAGACCCAAGTGTCATACAAGGTATCCTTGGGGAGATAGCAGAAGAGATACCTCATTCAGATTAAAAATCTGAAGGGGTGGTCAAGGAACAGACCTGTACAGGCACTCCTCAAAAACAGCATCTCCATGTCACATCATTGTTTGAAAGCTGCTTGGTATATTAATGGGACAGATTCCCCCTCTCTCCTAGATCACCCTCTCTGAGCTTTCTGAAAGCAGACCCTTCGTGGGGAGCCAGCCTTTTCTCACCTGGACCCTGAAGCAAAGAGCCCACAAAAGCAAGGGGAGCCTCATTGTGTACATCCCCCTGAGACAGCATTTTGTCCTACAAAAAGCTGGAGGGCTCTCTCTTCTTCTGTGATAGACTCCAAATCAATTTGAAGAGCTGCCTTTTGAACTACTGACGCAATATAATGCAGGACAACTCACTCAGAAGAAAAAATACCAAAGAAATCAGTATACTCAGATATGGCTCAAAGGCCTATTGTTGGCATCCACAATGCATAGTGGATGTTTCAATACAAAGTCTTAGTCTTGTTGGTCCAAGTTCTCCATGAGAGTTAACACTGGAGATGATCTAAGATCTCTTCACAAAGTGTGTATGTGTGTGTTGCTCTATACGCCAGTGAGACTCAGACTCTTACTGATTTCAGACCAAATAGATGAAATCCACAGATTTTTCTGAGGGTGAAAGACAACACTAAGGATCAGGCCCCAAAACTATTACTGGAGGCATTTATTTCAAAGAGTCTGACCAGTGTGCACAGACAAAAGCTCTCTTCCGTATGGCGACTCCAGGCATTTCAGACCAAGATGAAGGTCATAAAGTCATAGGTTTTGTCTATTTTTATAATTCAAACAACATCAAAGAGTATTTCTGAGCAGTAGGTGTTAGACCAGTGATGTGAGCAGCCACAAAGGCAACCTGGTTAGAAGGGGAAAATTACTGAACAGAAGAAAATGTCTGCTGAAATATATTGACAGAGAAAATGCCTGCCAGCCTGGGAGCTGTGAGCCTGGGAACCAGGTCTGTGAACTAGAAACATCCTTGAAAAGTGCAGGTGGTGTCTTTGAAGTACACCTGGGGAACCTAGAAACAAGAGACATCCTGAGATACCACTGATAAGTGCAAAACCACGGGACTGTAATGGCAACTTACCATCTGAAAAGGTGGAAAAGAGTCTGGAAAAATAAAAATTGCTCTGAAAAAACAGAAAACATCATCATCATCTATTGTCTGTTACATGTGAAAAATCAAAATTTACAGCATCTATTGGCTGCTTGAAGTGATGATATCTACGCCCTCTTATGTCTCTGTATGAAAAGGACATAATTTTTATCCAAAATGGAGCCTTTGTCTCTGAGAACAACACGTGCTGTACATACTTTTCCTTTCTTAAACAGGTTGAATTCTCCACATGAACTTACTACAAGATCTTGGACTCTCACCGGGGACCTGGCTGACTGACTCCAGGCTCTGTGATACGGATCATCTTCAAAGTGAGACTCCCTCTGCTATCTTATTGGTCACCCTTTGGGCCCACTTTTGTGGTCAGTTTGGTTTGTCCTCCCTCCTCTGGGATGGTTTGGCCCCTTCTGAAATCTGCCTAATTCACTTGACACCGGTATTACACATCTATATAAGTAATCTGTCATAAGTATATCTACTGCTACATTGTTGATGAGCTTGCTTCACTAATGATAAGTTTGTAGTAACCTTCAATAGTATATATACCTACTTAGTTGTTGGTGGTGTTGGTTGTTGGCTATTGGTTGCTATAATATTGATTGTTACTGTATAATTGATTGTTGCTATACTGTTGGTTGATACTATATTATTGATTGCTGATTGTAATTTGTAATAGCTTGATATATATATTCACTTCATTAATAATACATATACTTGCTAGTGGTGATTTTGTGTGGCATTTGTGGTGATCTATAATAAAGCAGAGAAATTTAGAGGATAAAGCCTCTGTGTCCTTGTGTATTAAAGAATCCTGCAAACCCACAGTCATGATCTATATAACCACAGTCTGGGTAACCTTTTAGGTCATGACAACTAGTTGCTGGCCAAGTTTGGCCTGGGTCAGCTAGCACTCTCCTGGAGAGCTGCAGGGCGTGCCTGATGAGTTAGTGCAGGCCAAGGGGCTGACTGCCTACAGTCAATTTTAGAGGGTAAAAGAGTTCAACAGTATGGACGCGCTCACGTTGTTCTTCTGACACTCCCCAATTGGCCTCCATCTTCATTGAACCACAGGGCCCCAAACTAGACAAGATATTCCTGCTTAGGCCTTACTGATACATTAGGTGTCTTGCCAACTCCTTGTGTGTTTATATATCATGGTACGATGTTTGGCTTTTTCATAACAGTACAACATTGCTGTGTTCTGCTCGTGATCCACTACAATCCTGCAGATCCTTCTCTGAAAACAGCAGCCCAACTACTTGTTAAAGATACTGTGCCCACGCAGTTGAGCGCTCATCTCTTAGAGCATTCCCTTGCAGTTGTCTTTGGTTTTCATGCCCTTTCTCTGCTTTGTCAAGATAGCTTTGAACCCCAAACCTGTCTTCCAACCCAGCTTTGTGTCATCTGTAAGTGTGTGAGTGGGATCACTGATGCAATCACTGAGCAGAATCAGAGCAGAAAGACCTCTGGAAGAGCCCTTGCTGCCTCTTTATATTTTGCCATTGAACCAATTCTGAATATAGATACAGAACATGTTTTATATACATCATCTAGTGATCTCATCCAGACTGTATTTCTTTTGCTGGTTTATAAGAATGTCATGTAAGATCAAATCAAAAAGAATTCCCAAAGTGAAGTTCTATAGGTTAGTTCCACATCTGCTTTTCTGCTGCAGAGGAAAATTAGATTATTTTCATACAATTTGTTCCTTACAAATCCCCACTGCCTCCTTAACTCTTCTTAACTTCTTTATCTTTCAGGCACTTTCTAAATACTTCATAATTTGATTCAAATAATTTCTTAAGCTCATTGGTGTGTAATTCTCCACACCCTCTTTTTTCATGGTTATTGGGAGAGTCACTACCATTGACCTGAAGAAATTACATGGCTCCTTCTAAGAACAAGAGGGAAGAAAAATGATTGTTATGGAAATCATATACTAAACCAGCTGATTGGGTCTAGTATAAATGCTGAGAATGCTCACCATTCATGGTGGTCTCTTCCTCCAGTCTCCCGATCCATAACCTGACATGACAACTCTGAAACACATGCTCAGAAAAGGCATTGAGTAGCAATGCCTTTTTTCCACTCTGCATTTTAGCCAAGCTCCTGTCAAATCTGATCTGTTGTGGGAGGTGGACTTAGCATGGCACTAATAGAAGTCAGTGTTGTGGGTAGGCATGCTGAGACAGATCATCACAGAGGGCAGAAGTTGGGTAAGGTGGACAAGGGGGAAGAAGGGAAAGCAGAAGGGTGCAGAAGAGCAACTGTGCAAGGGATGATATGAATTGTTCCCACCTATCCTGCTGAAATGTGCCCATGGTTTTGGCTAGGCAGGGTCAGGCTGGGATGAGACACAACTCTGTTGTGTCAGCTTGCTTTTCCGCTACTTTCACAATTCAATGGCTTTGGAAGGAGAGAAAGCATTGAGTTAGGAGGGAACAAAGCAGGCGGTGACCTGGGCACATCAATATCTCAGCAGCAAAAAGTACTTCATACTGAATAAAACACATTCCTGTTCCTGTACCACATACTTGTGTTCCTGTGCCTCCAGCACATATACAGGGTTGTCACCCCCTGTGGTGGCCTGTTGACTCCCCCTGGTTGGGAGGAAATGGAGAAAAATTAACTGTGGCACAGGCTGAAATGTCAGGCTCTGACTTTCTGACAGTAGTTCTTGGCTTTTAAGATGAGTATTGGCTAGGCAAAGAGGGACCACCTGCCAGCCTCCAGGCTCAGCATCTCTCTCATCAAAACCAGGGCCCTAGGAGAGAGATGACAGTGCAGGAACCACACTGCCCTGTCTGACTATGTCTGTGCTTGCAACTGCGGGGCCAAGGCCAGCTCTGATCATGGTCACGGCTGTCATGTTGTCCAACTCCAGCAAAAATGCCATGTGGGCTTCCCCCATATGGTCATGGCACTCCACCTCAGGTGCTCATCTAGCTCTCCAAGGCTGGCCCAGGGGCCCTGCTCCCCAGTGCTCTCCTGCACCAAGCAATATTCCAGCAAGGTCATTCATTCAGGCTCTGCAAGATGTCTGAGACCCAGTCCATGCAGATCCTCAGGGAACTGAGCCTCAAAGGGAAGACCTTAGTGGGGCATGCACCGTTACTGACCAGGGACCTTCAAGTGGATTTGGGTGGGAATAAAGTCATATTTCCCAACAGGATACCTAAATAAAATTTAGTAGAATGTTAAAACTCTTGGCTTATCAAAGGAAAATTTTACCTAAAAGTGGGAACAGCCAAGAGGTCCAGGAATGCCCAGAGCTCTTGCGTTGAAAAAAAGCAGATAAGCAGAGTTATTGTAAGGGTCTGAGATCTGCAAAATAAATATTTGAGTGAAAGCAGGGCCTCTTCCCAGAAACTGTTCTATAATAATACATCTAAGTAAACAAATAGAAATAAATATTATTCATTAATAATTCAATTACTGGATTTTCTTGGCAACTTTCAAATAGAATGTACCCAAAATTTTACCAGTTCAATGCTCTGTACTTCATCTTAAGAAGGGAGAAAAAGTTATTCTTCTGTCTATCTTTGCCTACTTTGGGTGAAGTATTTTTTATATTGTTACTAAAATATTTTTCCAAAATGCCTCAGTTCTCATAAATGGATTGAGACCACCTTGGGCAGCACTGTGCAGAACAAAGTGCCTAATGATGGATGGGAGAGGATAACCTCCTATTTTCTCCATCTGTGGAGCATTTTTTCATAGCCCAGCCTGACACAAATTGCGGTTAAAATACCAGAAAAGCTAATGTAAGGATTTGATTAAAAAAGAATTAAATTATAGAAATCTAGTTAGTGTTGCTCAGCACAATTTTCTGGATAACAAAAATCTTGTCAAACAAATACAATTTCATTCTTCAATAAGATGACAGATTTAATGATTAAAGATAACTGCATTGATACAATAGACTTACACTGTGTAAAGGCATTTAATTTAGTAACTCACAATATTCTGATTAAAAATGTAGAAATATAGGAGAGAAAAAAGCCAAGGCTGGAGATAAAAATAATTAGCTCATTGACAGACTTCAAGCTTCTGTCAGCAGGGAGGTCGCTGAATGGGGATATAGATCTTCCTCATGGATGTGCCCCAGGTACTCAGCATCCTCATCAGTGATCTGCAAGCAGATATAGTTACTTCTGGTAAATCACAGGCATGACAGAGGTTAGCAGGGAGGTCAACAAACACTGAGGACCAGGGAAACGGAGCATGTTGGTCATTCAGTAAATTCCCACATTCAGGAAAGTGCGTTTGGGTGTAGCTAAATGCAAGTTATATGTCAAGGCAGGAGGAAAGACAGGCATTCCTGTCGAAGAGGGACCTGTGCCTGGAAAACCAGGGTGTCTGAAGGTGTGTTGGTCTTTCAGAGGAGAAGCAATCTCTACAGAAAACACTTTGGCAAAAAGGGTGAACAAAAAAGGTCATCCTGAAGAATGGACTGGGAGAGATCAACACTCCGTGGTTCCTTAGTGCCACAGCTCTGGGGAGCAAAGTCTAACAAGAGCCAGTAGCTGCAGAAAAGGGAGCTGGACCCAGACCTTCCAACTGGGAAATCAAAGAAGAAGGACACCACTGGAAAGTGACTATTGAAGTACCTGGAAAAGCATGTCTTGTCTTCAGGGCGACACCGACACTGGAAGAGTGCACATGGGTTGCTTCTGAGGTTTGTACCCGAGTACCAAACCACCTGTACAGCCTGTAAACCAGTTAAAGAGAACTCATGCTGAGACGTTCTCTTATACTGGGACTTTATATTATTTATTAGTGCTACAGATGTAATGGGTTCGTGCTATATGGAGGGAAAGCAAGGCCCTAAATAGAAGCAGTAGCTATTTATGCCATTGCCAGAAAAGTGTAACACAGATTTACAATTTTATCATTGGAAATTATACTGTGCTTTTTAAATATGTGTCTGATTACTAATTCATTCAACATGCTCATCTTTCTAACAGTTATCATGAACAATCTGTGAAAGTGGATGACAGAGGAAGTGCTCTAGGCAATGGCAAATGTGTTTGGAAGCCAGGCAGCGGCATTAACTGCCCGACTCTGCAAGCGGTGAGCAATTGCAGTGTTTGCTGACTTCAACGTATGGCTTGGGCTTTCCGCAATTCAGGCCATAAGTTACTGTGCAATGAACTGAACCTGCCAAGACAAACAATTACATGCATGTGTCTGAATTAATCACAGGGGCACAGGGTATTGTTAGCTGTGATTGATATAAGCTGAAATTAATTGGAAGTAAAGCTTTAACTTTCTTTGTTAGTGGGAAATGTGGACATATACCACAGAAATAAACAGACACAGCGTTACCTCTTTCATCTAGGCGGCCAGACTGCCAGGCAGAGCAGCCTGTGTAGTTTCTTTGAAGTTAATGGCATTAACTATGCTGACTGAAGATGCACCACTAGGGAGGCATCTTCTGATCACATGGGTGCTGTGGTCCTAATCATTACCCCATCCACCTGTAAACTCATGTGAGGGTGGGATGTGTCGCTGAGCTGCACTCTCTCAGAGTGGTCATCCTCCAGCTCCCAGGGGTGATTGCCTTCCCCCAGGTTTGTTCCCACAACCCCGTCGTGAACAACATCACTCACAAGAGAGCCAAACACTGAATGGCTGCATTAAAATGTGACAGCATGTCCAAAGTGGCTATGTTTATAGTGACATAGAGAAGCCCACATGGGGACATGACAGTGAGGTTGGATAGGAGACAGCAGGCAAGTGAAATAATTCACTGGAGGGTATATGAAGTTCTGTTTCTTATGAAAAGCTCTGCTATATGCTTTGATTCCTTTTCCTTCTGCCACTCTTCTAGCTACAAATCACAACTACTCCATGTCACAAATAATACATGCCACGGATTTTCTGATTCTGGCCTAAGGGGTACTTTTCATTTCACCAGAGACTGTTCTTTTTGGTAAGTAACAAATGCAACGGACAAAGAAATATTTTCCCTTCATCTTTTAAATTCTGGGTTGGTTTTTTTTTTCATGCCTTGCCTTGGTGTGGGTTCCTGCTTCTTGTTTTAAATTCTATGCCAGGCAACATCCTGAAGTTACAGGTACTAAACTCCACACTGCAATCCCATGCATGATTTCCTGGGAGTGGGGAGGAAGGACTTGGGGAGTTAATACATTTGAATTAACTGGCCCAGCCCTATAGTTAGGCAGAGCTTGCTTTCTTTGTGTAAAATTTATAAACAGAAGCTGAAAGAAGCATCCTGATTTCTACTGTTTCACAAACGCTAACAAAAATGTATGTGGAAATAGAGATGCCTTGGTTTGTTGTTTTTTTTTTCCTGATGATTCTATAGTAAAATACAGAGAAAAGGAGCTTTATTGCATTTGGAAATTTCAGCACAGAGATTACAAGAGTCTAAGAAAATGTTTTGGAGGAGTTCTGAAGCTTCAGTGTTCACTAGTCTTTTGAATGATACCTGCTATGGCTCTTCTTTTTACATTTTTGTTCTTAAGAAATGACCAACTGAAGTGTTTGTTAGAGACTTAGAAAAGCAAATCTCTGTACTAGAACTTATACAACATCCTATTCTGTCTTCTCTTCCCAAAAATCAAGCTTTCAAATGCAGGTTTAGCCACATCAGTAACTGGGCCAAAAGTTATAAATACTTGCTCTTCAGTGCCTTATTGTTTCTAGAAGCCTTATTTTGACTATCCATGTTTTTTAAAAATGTTACTTTCAGTAATACCATCATTTATGCTGCCTTTAGTTCGCTCCAAATGGAGTAACATTTACCATCCATTTCTAGTATTTCTTTGCTGCAGGATGCTTAGTCTTTGTAAGATATCTTCAGGAAGGGCAAGTCTCTTTGCATGTAAATATAGAGTTTGGGAGGAGAAATAGATGGTAAAAAGCTTCTTCTTTAGCATATCTGACAGGCAAAACTCCAAGAAGTTAGTGTGTCCATTAATTTTCCTGAAGAGCATCAATAAATGAACTTTTCTAAATAGCTACTTCTGAAAAATTGGGTGTATTTTTTATGGTATTTGGATAGCAAAAGATTTCTGACCACATGAATACACCTGCAAATCTGACTGAGAGAGTGATCTCATTCCTGATTTGACAAGCTTGCTTCTTCCTTTGCTGGCTGTTAGAATTAAAGGCATTCCTTATTACAAAAGCATGAATGCAGATGAGCCTTCTAAAATTAAAGAACATTGTCAGAATATTGTGTGCACTTGTTTGACTATGTCTCAATGTAAACAACAGGGACGTCTTAATTTCCTGTGCAAAATAATTTGAAGGAAGTGATGACGAGTATGGGGTCTGGGAGAACCCATTCCAAAGTTACGGTGAAAATGGCAGACAGGTGCCATAAATTATGTGCAGGAGAAACAAAATTCTGTTGATAGAAAAAAAACAATTCATCCAGTAGTTTTCTAGAGGTGCATTAGAAGACATACTGGTTTTCAGTGTTATCCCCGGCAGTCCTTAACAAATTGGGAAAAAAAAAAAAAGAAAGGAAAAGAGCACAAAAGGGCATACGTACAGCACCTGAGACTACCTGAGAAACATTGAGAGAGATAATATATTTATGGCATGAGCTTTCCTCAAGTTTGCATCTGGTATCCAGCAAAAACACAGCTTTGAATCCAAATGCACTTAATCCCGAGGAACAGCTAGTCCTGCATCTTTAAGTACCCTATAACCTAGAAATGCAAGAACAGACCATTAAGAATAATGATGATACAGACAGGCAGAGTGTGAGACTATTATTCCTCTCCCCTGGCCATGCAAATTTGTTCTGTGTATTTTTTGTTGAATCAATTCCCTCAAAATCCCACTGGAGCCCTCAAAACGAAATAACAGTAATCCATTTTTTTCCCTGGTGTCATCCTCATACAGTCATTTAACCACTTTGAGAGGAAAAAGGAGCTTGAAAATATCAGTAAGAGTTTGGAAGTGGTTAGAGTATGTGGTATAAAATTTCACAACAACTTGTTGGACTTTCAATTGAAAATGTTTACCTTTCCCTACCTTTCCAAGGACAGTAAAAGCAGATGAGTGGGTTAGAGTCCTGAAGAAAACTGTGTTCAGCTGGATTCAATACAACAGTCCAAGCTTCCTCCAGGGGTGGTTAAATGGGCCAAACTGGAAAGTAACTTTTATATTTATTATTCGTTGATTTACTTCAAATCTTACTGTCTGCTATTATGGTATACAGCATATTGCAGCTAGAGTCCCTGAGTGATAGATGCTCAATAAATATTTCACAGTCTTCAGCCCAAGACTGCAGTCTTCCAAGAATACAGCTCTGCGCACAAAACCACAGAAACAGGGTTCAACCTCTCCATGATAAATCCCAATCTAACAAAATGCTCTTGTTAATAAGATATACTGGGAAGATTTAATCAATTTCTGTACATGCCTCTGTTCTTCCTTTTGAAAGAATGTGTTAATAGTCTAAATGAGTTTCTATCTTTCAATCTTCCTGAAAAGATGCATGGAAAACAAGGCTGACATGCCATAGGTCAAAATTGCACCCCTTCTCCTCTGAACACCTGCAGGATGCTGAGGGCTCATCTGTTCTCAGTGCTTACGCACCCTCTAAGCTGCACCATACCTGAATCTGGAAAGTATCAAGCCTTACCAAAGTCTTGAATCTTGAGTGTTTTCACTTATCATGGTGTCTGTTGGTCTTCATCTGGTTTTAGTTAACATAACCTCTCCAGATTCCCAGGGAAAGGCCACCCCTTTTCTGTGTTTAAGATCTGTCAGAAACCCTGGCCAGTTCTTGCACCTTGGCTAGCCATGTGAGAATATATATGTCTTTGACTTTGAGACAGTGAGACAACACAAAAAGCCATACACGCTGCATGGTATTTGTAACCTGTTGAACAAACCTGGTATGCCCTCCTTACAACCTGTTTGTGGGCTTTGTCATGCTGGGAAGTACAGACATCCAGTGGGCTGCAGTGGGTGCTCTGTGCTGGAGGTCCTTTGGAAAGGCTGAGTTACCAAATGGTAGGTTTCTTCTGCTGAAAGAGCCACCACCACATTCATGTTAACTAGGACATGGTATTTAATTGGCTGGTTCAGAGGGATGGTGATAGCCCAGAAGTGATGCTTTCAAGGCCAGCACAGGAGGATCATACTGCAGTGCTCTCTGAATATTATCCAAGAAATCAGCATTAATGAAGCTCTTTCATTGCTCATAAGCTATGACAGTAAAATAGAAAATGAGCAAAGATGGTTTGAAGTCTAATAAAGTTAGGGAGAGCCAGCTTCAGTCTGCTGTCTGAAATGCAGTCCAGTGGGGAACAAAGGAGGAAGCAATAATACACGGTGGAGCAAACGTTGCATTTTAGTATACCACCAATGCAAACAAAGCCTGAGGTCTTCAGCTCTGTCTTCCAGAAAGGGCCAGTAGCTACAGAATAAGTAACTTTGGTGAATCCAGTATCCAGGACAGGAATACAGCAAGGCACAGACAATCCAGCAATTTCTCAATGTTGGCAAAACCTTTTAACAACTTTTGGGTACAGAAAGCTGAGAAAACAACTGAAAAGGAGACACTGCAAGAACCATAAACATTAGAAAGGAACTGGGATCAGAAAGGGGAGGTGAAGTGCAACTAAGGGGAGGGTGGCCATGAGATGACAGAATCCATATTTCTTAAGAAAGGAAGAAGGAAAAAGGCAAATCAAAATCAGCTCGCTTCAGAAAGTCAGCCTTCTAGAAAATCACCTGAAATCTGAATCTGGAAGGGAAAAGGGTGTTAAAGGGAGCTAGAGTGTCCTCAAAGAAATAGATCACACATATATGTTTTGTGGTGCAGCTGGCTAACCAGACACTGGGCAGCATGAATGAGGATCTAAGCAAAGATAATAATTTCTTCTTGGGGAGGACAGCAGCAGGTATACCAGATCTCCCTGATTAGTGGGGAGCTGGGTCCATAAATTAAGGGCTTAGATAGCCATTTCAAGAGCCATTTACACAGTAGCTGTGTAATCCAACATGCCCCTGAACAATTCCCAAGAAGCCAGGTGTCTGCAGATATCTCATTGTCCGAATTGGAGGCTGAAGTCAGAGGGGGTTCAGATGCCGCAGTGTGGCAGGAACTAAGGACCTGGTGCCATATAGAGGTTATCACGAGGTAGGTTTTGCTTAAGTGCTTACTTCTAGCGATGTTCAGTGTGATATCCTCCTGTACGTTGGCATCTGACCAGTTGTCACTTAAGAACAAAGTCCATATCAAGATAAGCAAAAAAAAAAAAAATCTCTGGAAGCATCTTTCAGGTACTGTCCCACCTCAGCCTCTGTGCTACTCCCTTCCATTTGTCATGCATTTCTTCCCAGCACATTTCTTCCCTCTTCATCTCTTACCACCTTTTCAGGATCTCTGTGACCAATTTTAAATCTTCTGTACCTTTCATCGTCTTCCCCTTTCTGGCAAATGTCTGACATGGCAGAAGTGTTAGCTTTTTATTTGGGACTCATGATTTAGCAGCTCTCCCTTAAACTGCAGATCTAAAAAAGCTGGCTTGTTCATTCTAATCCATTAAATAAGGAAAAGATAAAAATAATAGCAGGACTTCCTTCTGGCCATTGCAATGCCTCTTTCTTAACAATTTTTCAATTAAAAAAAAATTTACTTTAGAAAAAGTAAAGACTACCATGACCTGCAGGTGTCAAACAGTGGGTGCAGTGCTACCTATGTGGTAATCACTGGGAGTTTTGCTGTTGTCTTTGGCAACCCCCTTAGGGTTTTAAAGTATTCCACACATTACAATGGATATTAACACGTACACAAGATTAATTTATTCTGCACTTCCTGTAAAATTTCTTTTTTTCCACTGTGACATTATGATCATGGGGTAGAACTGAACTTCTTGGTCACTTACACAGATAGGAAATTTTGGCTTCTATTTCTGGATTCTGGTGAAAAATTATTTAACATATATATTAGAAGTTAAAGCAGCATAACTAGAAAGGAACACTTACCTTCCACACAAGGCAGAAGAGGTGAGCGATTTTCAATGAGCAGTTTAATTGTCTCCAACCCCCATATCTTCCATCTAAGTATTTCACTTTACAGTATTCTTGCAGCAAATCTCAAGATCAAGCATTGCTGTTTTCCAAACTGTAGAAACCAAGCCACAGAGCCTGTAATAAAGAAGCTGCAGCTCAAGAACAAAAGTTAACTGAGAGTGAAGTATGTATCACATTCTTGTGAAAACAGATAATTGAAAATATGGATCATGAGGAGGACCAGATGATGGGGAAGGATGTTGAATAAGTGGAATCAGCAAACAAGAAGTGAAGATACTTGTGGCAGGGATGGGTAGTGGGGTGGATTAGAGTCAACCCCCAAGCTACAAGATGTCTAAAGAGGGAGTGAACCATGATGCCATAACGGATTTCAAAGATGCAGTTGTCAGGGAGTGAGAAGGAGTGCCCAAAAACATGGGGCATAAGAGCCCATGGGGGGCTGTTTGAATGAGGCCAAGGAGATGCTCAGACTTGCTAAAGAAATTGGAATTCCCATAGCTGAGATGGCCAATGCAGAAACAGAGACAAGAAATCCAGCAAACAGACAAGAGCAAAGAACTGGGCTGTTAGGGAAGAAGCAGTAACAAGACCAGCAGGCATACGGGTTGGAACAAACAAGTAGTTAATTACGTTAGAAAAGGGGAGGAAAAGGCAAATCCTTAAATATATTCCTTTTTCTGTCTGGTTTCTTCTGACATTGCCTGTTTCTTAGGGAAAGACCTCCTTCCAGCACCCATTCTGAATAAAGGCTGTGGACTTCTTGTAACAAGAAAAAGTCTATTAGTATTAACCACTACTTCTCCACACAGGCAAATAATGCTTTGCAAATGTCAAACACTGTATTAAACAGCCATGTTAAAAACTCTAGGCAAAGAAATGTTCACACAAAAGAGACTGTGCAGATGCAGACTGAAGCATTTTATAAACTTCACAACAACCTACACAAGCCCAAAAGCATTTCTGCCAATTATTTGAGTAATAATTTCTAAGGATATTGGCCAATGTCCTTGCTTCATTTTCTTTTGGGAACACCTGATCAAACTCTCTGTTTCTGAGACGTGGCAGGAACTGGATTTTTTATTACCATTGTCTCCAGTAACTTCCCCTTTCTCCAATCTTCCATCACTCCCATGAAGACCATGATGGCAATGCTACTTTTTCTCAGCAGCAGACAAGTCTGCCACATCATGGCACGGTGAGGATTGATCCTCAAAAAGTCCATATGTGCTCTTCTTAAAACTATCAAAGCCCAAAAATATGACCTTGGAGAACTTTAGTCTCTTATTGCATGACCCCACAGGCACCTTGTGGACCGCCACGCACTTGACCATAGTCTCAATGCTGTGTTTCTGTGCTTGTCCCTGACCATGCTGGTCCCAGCACCCTGGAGACAGCAGTCAGGTGTGTCTCACCCCAATGCCTGGCCAGGACGCAGGGCTGTGACATTCCTCCCCTGATAGCCTTCCCTGGGTAGCTGAAACACACCAGCACGATCCCTTCCACAGAAAAGGCAATTGTAGCTACCATTTGCTTTTCTTTCTGGCCACAGCTGAAGTGCAGCAGTACCCTCTGTTTTGTCCCCAGGTGTTTGACTTACTTAGGTAATAGTGCAGTGATAGCACTGGTACCCAGGCAATGGGAGACCAATGCATTATCTCCTCCTTCACCTAATGTTGTACGTCTTTGTGAACCTTTTCGACAGCAATTGAAGTGGTTTCTGATGGTGCACAATAAGGCTGTCTTGCAAAGTATTGCGTGCTTAATGAATAGCAAAAGATCAGGCGACAATGTATTAAAAACTTCCATCAGGTGATGGATATACTCTCAGATTGCACAGAACAAAACGCCAAACAGAAAAACAAACCAGAGCTGCCAAAGGGCTTCCTTAAGGGGTGTGAGTTACAGTGCTGGCACTTTTTTGTAGTTTAAGCATCACAGATTGTGATGCAGGTGCAAAAAACAGTGTCTGATCCTTGCTTACGTGGAGATGAAGCATAGTTAAACAGCAGCTGCCTGTTTATCTTTGAAAAGATACCTCTGAGCCTGCTGAAGAGTAACAATGCTGAAGGATAATTTTGCTTCTCATGTTTAGACTGTAAACTGTGCTCAGTATCAGCTCGGTGGAAATGATTGCCTCTATGCCTGACCTTAGAGAATGATTCAGCTCCAAATGGCAGACTCCTGATGGGTCACTGCAGGATATCAAAGCTAGCTAATTCATGATTAATCACGATTCTTCTGTTTCTTATATCCCACTCCTTGTTTTGTTTTGTTTTAAATAATGAAAAGGTCAGTAGATTTCTGTTTCTTGTCTTTCCCTACTCTGTCCTCCTCAGCTACGACCCCAGGGCATCACTTTGTCATGGTATCTCCCTGCTCATCTCGCCAAATGTGACTTAGCAAGATTATCATAGATACACAAAGAGGGAAACTCTCATCTTGGAAATCACGGGGCATTTTTCTCTTTTAAGCTACTTTCTCTTTTTAAAGTACTGGGAACTGACACTAGTTGTGAGTTTCATGTCACCAGAGGTAGGCTTTTACATTATAGATATGTGCATTGAAGTTGTCACCCTGGGCTCCCTCTATGGTCAATGAAGAGAAAGAGACATCTCTACAGCGTGATTCATCTCTGTCCGAAGAAGAATGAATCCAGCCTGGAAATGCCTGTTTCTTCCCACTAGCCAGTGAGGGAGCCTGGGACTACTCACTCATATGTCATTCCAGTTTCATCTGGTGTAACTCCTGCAGCAAAATGAATCTTAAGTTAAATATTAACTTAAGTTGTCCAGATAGACAGAATAGTCCAGACTCATGGACACAAACTATCCCAGCCCTCTCTCCATGCCAGTCTTGCCTACCATCTGCATCACACATGAGATTTGCCTGGACCCTGCCCTTTCTCCAAGGGGAGAAGTGAAGTGCCTGGGCACATCCTGTGATTTTAGCTGGGCCCAGGTTTTCACCTTTGCTGACCATATGGTTCAACATTGGCAGGGCTGAGCACGCCACAGCACAGTCCTACACAGTATATCCAGAACCCATTTCTGAGCCTTGTGGATACCTCACCAGGTCCCAGCTGAGTTTTTGGGCATCAAAAGGAGGCCCAAGCACACAGGTGTAGCCCCAGGAGGTTGAGAGACTGACCTTAGAGCAGCCCTCTTTATAGCATGCCGTTAATAAGCCTGTGCAACTGCACTGCCCAGAGCACTTTTGCCAGGCTGTGTCAGTTGAAGCAGCTCTTTTATTCAGCATGCACCACATTAACATATGGAGAACAACACTTGAAACAAAGTCTTGCTTCTCTAACCAAAAGAGAGAGAGCATATATTCATTTTGGCCTCATGCTAGTTTAATTCCTCCAAACTCAGCAAACAGATTAAATTAACATTACAATGATATACAGGTGAATTGGGACAAAAAAAGGAAGGATTGTTACACATGTGGTGTTGACTTCTCAAGTACTCGATGCCTGATGAGCTGAGAGCTCTTCTAAACAAACAGCCTGAATAACAGCTGAGCTCCTTTGGGAAGCTTTGACTCCAGTTGTAAGTGGTGCAGACGCCAGAAAACTCACCCCTATGTGGCAACAAAGGGTGCGGCTTGGAGCATCTGTCATTTTCTCTTCCTTCCTCCATAAAAATCTGTCAGGCAGCTTCATCTGCAGTGCAAAGGGCGTGTAAGTCAACACGCTCAGCTGGTGTTGACTGGTGGAGAAGGTGCTCGTCATTACTGTAGGAAGTTATGCCAACTGGCACTCATCCATCATGCTAAAATCTCATACATAATGAGAGACTGTTTATCAGAAGGATGGGATGTAAAACAGGACAGTCTTTTTGTGGTTGAAGGGGTGCCAGAAAATAATAACAATTTTTAAAAAGTGAACCCTCTTATAGCTATATTTTTATAATCCAAGTGCAGAACTAACAGACCAGCTGGCACGATGTCTAGCATGAACTTGTAGCAAACACAGGAGGGGCTGTTTGCATTTGCACGTGTTGTGTGTAGATGTTAAAAAAAATGGTCAGCATTGATAATGTCTATTTTTCTAGCAAAGAAACTTTGCACAAGTGCTGAAAGGTTCCTTGGTAGGTCAGTTAGTTGGGAAAATTCCTCCTAGGCATATGCACAACTGGTTCCTCTGCTTGTGTATGGTCTTCTTAGTCATATAATGGATAGAATGACTGTGAGAACTGCTAAATACTTTTTCTTGAAAAGAGAGACTGGAGAATGAAATAACATATCAAGGGTTGCACTGTATTAGAAGAGCTGTGGGGTGAAGTTTGCTGATTGTCTTTGCCTGGCCCCAGACAGATCCATTAATCCTCTACTTCAATAACTATTGAACACACTCTAAATTTACAGCAAAACAAATTACTTTTGGGAGGAATATTGACTTTCAGGGAAAGAGAAGTAGGGTGAAAGAAAAGGAAATGCATCCTGTGTAATACTAGGGGGTTTGTATTCTGCAAGTGTTAATAAGTAAACAGAAGCTCTGGGGTTCATTAAAGAAACTGCTGGGATGAGGTTTAAGGAAAATAAATTTCCTGCAAAGAGAACTTCCTCCATTATACATGGCAATGAAAAGTTGTCAATGCAGTGCCTGTCAAATCAAAAATGTATATGTATTTCACACCTAGAATAGCAGGACACCCTAAAACTTGCAGAAGCTGTAACTTTTCCACACACGCACTTCCGAGCAACTCCTTCTCACCAATTTCAATCTGTGTAAACTGTGTCTCTTTTCCTGCAGCTGGGTTCTCACCAGTGTGCTTGCCTACCTGCTGGCTGCTCATGACTCAACTTAGCCTGCAGGCTGTGAAAGATAGTAGGGCTCTCTTTCATACCTGTTTTAAACACCAAGTCCTTTCCTCCTTTTCCTTCCTCAGCTCATGGTTTATCTTTGTTTTTTTCCTTAGTGACAAACTGCCACAGCAGTGCCCCTTGCTAGGGAGCAGGAGGGATGTTGGGGGGATTTTCACGCCTGGCTGTGCTCCCCAGGCAGGGGGTGCAGCGTGGTGCGGTTGCCCTCCTCCAGCCCATCGCACCCTCGCTCAGGGATTTCCTCTTATCAGCAGGCATGAAAGCTGCCCTATCGCAGATGTACAACCCTGGGTAAAGGGTTTCAAGGTCGGTGCATTTTTCTTGTAGTACCACAAGAAGGGAGGGGGAAACCTGCCTGCAGATTCAGTAAACGCCCAGGAGCATCCCTGCTAGGCACAAATGAGAAGCGTAGGTCTGCACGTGCTGTGGCTGGTTTCGGGTGGCTTTCTGGGAAAGAGCCGAAAGGTCAGACACCACTGGAGCTATCAGAGGTTTTGTGAAAAAATGTTCTCCCCCATTTTCACATCTGTAAATGAGAATAATTGTGCCATCTCATCAGAAGCTTACAAATGCTGTGGCAGTGTCACATTAAACAGCACACACCTGGCCATGTCCAGTGGACTATTTAAATGTATGTTTGTATCTGACCTCTCACTTTAGCATAGTTCAGCGATGAAGTAATTTCTTTCGGTTTTTTTCTCAGTTAATTTAATGAGAGGCATTAGCCCAGCAGTGTAGTGGCACCTCGAGTCAGGGAAGAGGGTTCAGGAGCGTGTGTAAAAACATCCCCTTCCTCCCCCCGCAACACATCATGCAGGAAGCCTGTCCTCACTGTATGTGACTGGTGAAAAGCTGAATATTCTTTCTTTTACCAAAAGCGGGAAACCTATCATTCATTTCGTTTATATTTTAGAGGACACCTTTTTTTTTTTAAGACTTTCTTGAATTTCTATCATTAAAACTATCTGATTCTATAACCATGTGTTCATTTGGCAGAGGAGCAATTTATAGCAATAGACAAGAGCTGATTTTGCTGTCATCATGGAAGAAGAGGGAGGGAGAAAGGAAAGCAATTAACAGAGCATTTGGGGATACGAAGTAAACTGAAATCCATTCTCTTCCCTTCCTCCTCTACTACACCCACACGCAAGCACACGGTTCTCTAATTTGCTCTTTTGCATGAGACAAAATTTCAGAGAAGCTGTAAGACCGGATACTTTCTATTCAGAATAAGCAACAACTAGCTGAGAAATTGGATTTTAGGCTAACAATATCTGCAAGCCAGGTCATTTGTTCCAGAACAAACTTCAAAACACTGTGGGTGATGTAATGTACAACCTGAAGAATAAAAGAGCATATTACAATTTAGGCTACATTTTGGCCTCATCACCGTTATGGAACTAAAAGTTCTTTCTCATTTTCTGTTAACAAGCTGCCTCAGTTGTTCATCCTCTTTGCTGGGATGTCTTGATACTTTTGCCAATAAGAAATAATCCCTGCCCCAAAAAACTTACAATCTAGAGGGCTCAAAATGGGGAAAAGGAAGGTGCTGAGGCAAAGGTGAGAAAAGGTCATCAGTTTTCAAGCTCAACAAAGCTAGCAAGAGAAATCGATTTACTATCTGTAGAAAGTTTTTCAACTCCCTCCAGCTTTCCACCTAGCCCTACTTGCCTCCACTGCAGAAGCAAAGAGCTAAGTTGTAGAGATCACTAGCATGCTCAGCCAGTTTGCATGTGTTTGTCAGGGGTAGGAGGGGGAAAGGCCTTTGGCAGCTTCTCTGTATTTGCAGAAATGTCCTACTGTAGGTGCAGTCTGGCAGCAGCGCAGTGCTCCCTCTGGTTCCTTGCTCTGCTCGTACCAGTACAGGTCAGTTTGGTCACAGATGTACAGCATTGACTGTCACGAGGGCAAACTAATGTCCTGACAAGGAGATGGAGTCTAAAGCAGTAAGAAATCTGCAAGCTGTAACAATGAACTGCATCCAGCTCTCTAAGACATAGTAACGCCATATCAGCCCCTGGCCAAGGGCTTTTGGCAGGGGCTGAGATTTTCCCAGTAATATAGGTTCTTAAGTTGGCAAAATGAATGCCTTTAAACTCCTCTTCTACAAAATCTTGTAAATAAATATAGTCTTGTCAGAGCAGAGGATTGCTTGCACAGACCAAACCACACCTCTTTGCAAAGCTTTTCATTAAAATTTCATTCTTACATTTTCATTAACAACCTGGGTTTTTGTAATATTTTTCAGGTAAGCAGAACATCTTAAAAATGGGAGAACTGAGATCCTATGCTTGGTAAATAAACAATTTAGAATGTTACTTATCTCAAGTCAAGCCAAATGAAAGATCATTTAAATGAAGTTATCACTTTATTATTTCTATAATGTACAGTGTTAAAGTGAGCTTTTGCTTGGTGAAAATGACACCATGTTAAGTCAGAGTTTCTGGAAGATCTGAATAGAGCTAATGGATTTGGTTTTGATGAATATTGAATATGACAGAAAGTATAGGTCAGGTCACTCCAAAACTTCCCACCATTTTTGGCCAAGTTAGCTGTGTCACTACATCCACAAAGCAGCCACAAGAGGACATGAGCATTTAGAAGCATCTCAGCAGTTAAAAGCACATGTCTGGGTTTAGGATGGGTTCAACAGTTTCTTCTGGCCATGGGAACCTGCCATGCATGTGGCTGCTATGCCGTCCCCCAAAATCCTTCCTCTGGCTGAAGCATCCTGACACGGAAGCAGCCTGGGAGCTGTTCACAGTATCTTCTGCAGACATTGTTTGTCTTTGTGCACATGAACTTTTATGAACTCTTTGAACTCTTTTTTTAGATTATTTAAGTGCTTTGTCTCAGACACCTCCTTCTGGGCAGCTATCCCAGTTTGGCTACCCTGACATTTTGAAAATTTCTCCTCAGTTCCAGCCAAAATGTACTAATATCTCATCTGGGGCATTTTTGCCTTCTTATTTACCCTAAAGGCTACTTTTCATGCCCTGATATTTGATCTTACAAAGTTTTTAGAGGCAGCAATCTTAGCTCAAACTTTGTAGTGGTAGGTTGAACAAGAGCAAAGCTCTTTCATTTCCCTTCTGTAAAGGTGTACCCTTGATCCTTCAGATAGCCCCTATGTACGTATGTCTCAGTTTGAGTCTATAATTTTTTAACATCAGACAATGGAGCTCCACATAAGGTCTCATCTTGTAGCTCATATTCCTATATACTATATTTTTTTCCTACTGGAGAAGGACTTGGAGATACTGGTGGATGAAAATCTGCACAAGAGCTGACAATGTGTGCTCACAACCCAGAAAGCCAACCATATCCTGGGCTGTATCAAAAGAAACGTGGCCAGCAGGTCAAGGGAGGTGATTCTCTCCCTCTACTCCGCTCTCATGAGACCCCACCTGGAATACTGCATCCATCTCTGGGGTCCCCAGTACAAGACAGACATGGACCTGTTGGAGTGGGTCCAGAGGANGCATCTCAGCAGTTAAAAGCACATGTCTGGGTTTAGGATGGGTTCAACAGTTTCTTCTGGCCATGGGAACCTGCCATGCATGTGGCTGCTATGCCGTCCCCCAAAATCCTTCCTCTGGCTGAAGCATCCTGACACGGAAGCAGCCTGGGAGCTGTTCACAGTATCTTCTGCAGACATTGTTTGTCTTTGTGCACATGAACTTTTATGAACTCTTTGAACTCTTTTTTTAGATTATTTAAGTGCTTTGTCTCAGACACCTCCTTCTGGGCAGCTATCCCAGTTTGGCTACCCTGACATTTTGAAAATTTCTCCTCAGTTCCAGCCAAAATGTACTAATATCTCATCTGGGGCATTTTTGCCTTCTTATTTACCCTAAAGGCTACTTTTCATGCCCTGATATTTGATCTTACAAAGTTTTTAGAGGCAGCAATCTTAGCTCAAACTTTGTAGTGGTAGGTTGAACAAGAGCAAAGCTCTTTCATTTCCCTTCTGTAAAGGTGTACCCTTGATCCTTCAGATAGCCCCTATGTACGTATGTCTCAGTTTGAGTCTATAATTTTTTAACATCAGACAATGGAGCTCCACATAAGGTCTCATCTTGTAGCTCATATTCCTATATACTATATTTTTTTCCTACTGGAGAAGGACTTGGAGATACTGGTGGATGAAAATCTGCACAAGAGCTGACAATGTGTGCTCACAACCCAGAAAGCCAACCATATCCTGGGCTGTATCAAAAGAAACGTGGCCAGCAGGTCAAGGGAGGTGATTCTCTCCCTCTACTCCGCTCTCATGAGACCCCACCTGGAATACTGCATCCATCTCTGGGGTCCCCAGTACAAGACAGACATGGACCTGTTGGAGTGGGTCCAGAGGAGGGCTGTGAGAGGACTGGAACGCCTTTCCTATGAGGACAGGCTGAGAGAGTTGGGGTTGTTCAGCCTGGAGAAGGCTCCACAGAGACCTTATTGCAGCCTTTCAATACTTTCAGGTCCCTTCCAACCCAAACCATTCTATGATTCAATGATTCTATAGATCCATGCAGGAGGCAAAAGCTGAGGGAAGAAATAGCAATTAGCTATTTACAGATTTAAATTTTCAAAGTTATAGAAAGTGTAAGAATTACCGAAAACATTGTTTTTGTTGTTGGACAATGAAGAAAACAGCATGTAAAAAGTTGGATAAAGAAATGCTTTCCTGTAGCACCTGATTTCACAGGAAGTCTTACCAAAAGATTTTAGATTGAAAATCAGTTGAAAGGTACCTGCTGCATATGGACTCTGTTGAGAAAAAAGAGCACTGCATTTAGGCTGCTGACCTTGGAGGACTGTAGATAACATTGTAATGACATTGGAGAGAAAAAAATGTTGATAACATGATTTTGTTCTGTAAAAGAGATAAAAACGTGCTTACTAAATGGATTACTAGAAGTTGGGAAGGTTTAGAACATGGGTTATCTAGAAGGAGTTTTTATATGCAAGCACTAAGTTGCCCAGATTTGCTGATAAGTTCCACCATGAAAGCAAAGACAACTGTAGCTTAATATTTCTATATCAACTACTGTTATTTATTCATGCGGGAAAAGTGGGGGGTGGAGCCTAGAGCTTCTTTTCTGGCTCCTAAAACAGAGCAAAGCAGCTGTAAATCTGCCCTAATGGATAGCAGAGGAAGTTGCAATAAACTTATGCCTTCCACACTCCACTCCTGCCTTGGGAAGGATGCCTGAGCATATGAGCACATGCAACAGCCTGCCTGGCCAAGGGCAAGGCAGGACAAAATGTAGTTTACAGCATGGGTTTGCCATCCCTCATCTCAACTACACCGAACACAAATTTCCAGATGAATTATTGACAATAGTCATGTTATCCTCTGCCTTCTGCACCTACTCAAAGAATAGCTGCATGCCAAGTTTGGTTTTTCTTTCAACAGTTTCTCTCCAAGGGCAAAAGAAACACTTTGCCGCCGCTGTTTCATGATATTTGCAGCACACGTACCAGCCATGCAAGGAAAACACGACTTGATGTGCAAACGGAAGGGTCTGTTCTGATCTGGTACTTTGTTGCTTGTCTTCTTTGTTTTCAGATTAACAACATTTTTAATGATGTCTCACTTCCCTATGCGAAGATCTGAGCTCTGATTATTGGCAAACAAATGCTGTGTTGAAAATCAGATGTGTGTTTGGATTATGATTAGACCATAATGAAGCAG
>VYZW01010138.1:18240-29319 GCA_013401315.1 Balaeniceps rex
CAAACACCAGAGCAAGAATACTACAGATAAAATGAGTACCATCTGTATGTGGGTCCAGAGATCATCTTGGTTAGCATTTGAGAAGGAAAATTCTTTCAGATACGACTGTACAGAAACAAACAGAAGCATCAGAATTCATGAGGGTTCAACGAAAAACAGACAAACAGTAATTTGTGCAACTGTAATTTTCAAGCTTACAAATCAAGATGAAGATGTTAATTTTTCAAACTTACAGTGAGTGCTCTGATAAACAACTTCTCAGTCAGGAAACCAGAAAGCATCCAGGTAATAGAAGCCCCCTGGAGTAGGAAAAAAGCTATGAGAAAACTTGAATTATTATTGCAATATTTTTTCAAACTATTCCAGAGAAGTTAGTCAGGCTATGTTTCATATTTCATGAAGGTTAAAAATGTTTTCACTGTTTCTTTCATAGCCAAATAGATTTGCAACCTCCAAGATATTTGTGTGTGCAGCAGAAACAAATATTGAATGATAAAACTACCTACAAAAAGCATTGTAATTCAACAGAATATTCCACTGTTCCTCTCAAACCTACTTAGTTTAACCTACCATTAGTTTAGAATATACAAGAAACAGGAAGAATTTTGTATTTTTTAACCTTGTTGTACGTGATGCTGTCAAACAGAGACATTAAAGAAAATGATTCTTTGATCTTGTCTTCACTCTCTGACAGTGATCGAACTCCTATTTCATTGTCTTCCCTTAAGACAGGTTGTACAACATGATCATAAAAGATTTTATCCTGCAAGAAAAAGACAAATCTAAGTGAGCTGAAAAGAAAATAGTTATTTTTAGGAGAGAATGTAATTATGGCATTAGCACTAACAGTCTGTGAGTAAACAAGGAACAATCCTTTTTCCCACTCCCTAACTTTCCCAAGAAGACAACGGGACCTTACACCCGATCCTAACATTTTCCACATGCAATATTATTAATCAGGGCAGTGAAAATTTTACCTCTGAGAAGACTGTGGGCTTGGGCCTGACAAAGACAATTACAGTGTAATCCTCGGGGGAAAAATAAGTCAACTGTATTAAACAGCAAATGACCAAATACTGAAAACTGAAAACTTGTATCTCATTCACACCTATATGTCATTAATATGGCAGCATTTTCCTCCTAAATTCTCTGTTTCTCCTGCTGCAACCCTGAGTAATAAACCTAAAACCTAAGCTACTAAGGGTAGCAAGGCTTAACTATGCAGCATTTTTGCTGTCACTCAGTGAGAAATATGCAGGGAAAACAGCTCCTTTCATGCAAATCAGTGAAGTTCTCTTTTATCAAATGATGATTCATTCCTCCAGCTGAGTATCTCTGACTAAGACTGGATGGAAAATGACATAATTACAAAGGTAAAGAAAAAACCCTAATTTTTTTAAAACACTGCAGGCCACTTTGAATACTTCTCAAGGAGAAGACCACAGGCTTCCAATTAATGGGATCAAATCTGTTGACTGATTTTTCTCTTTGTAAACAGCCAGTAAATTTAATCATCAGGGTTCAATTTGTAATTGGGTGGTGATCAGTGGCACAAAGTCTAGTTGGAGGGCAGTAATCAGCAGTGTACCCCAGGGGCAGATACTGGGTCCAGTCCTGTTCAACATCTTCATTAATGATCTGGATGATGGGACAGAGTGTACCCTCAGCAGGTTTGCACAGGACACAAAATTGGAAGGAGTGGCTGATACACCAGAGGGTCCTGCTGCTACCCAGAGGGACCTGGACAGGCTGGAGAAATGGGCTGACAGGAACCTCATGAAGTTCAACAAGGGAAAGTGCAAAGTCCTGCAGCTGGGGAGGAACAACCCCAGGGACCAGTGTATGCTGGGGGCCACCCAGATGGAAAGCAGCTTTGTGAAAAAGGACCTGGGGACACGAATGACACCAAGTTGAACATACGCCAGCAATGTGTCCTTGCAGCAAAGAAGGCTAATGGTATCTAGGGCTGCGTTAGGAGAAGTATTGCCAGCAGGCTGAGGGAGGCAATCCTTCCCCTCTACTCAGCACTCGTGAGGCCACACTTGGAGTGTGGAGTCCAGTGCTGGGCTCCCCAGTAGAGGAAAGATACAGAGCTACTGGAGACAGTCCAGTGAAGGGCCATGAAGATGCTGAAGGGACTGGAGCACCTCACACATGAGAAAAGGCTGAGAGAGCTGGGCCTGTTCAGCCTGGAGAAAAGCAGGCTCAGGGGTGGGATCTCATCAATGTATATAAATATCTGAAGGGAGGTTGCAAAGCCAGGCACTTTTCAGTGGTGCCCAGGACAAGACACAATGGGCACAAACTGAAACACAGGAGGCTCCCTCTGAACATCAGGAAACACTTTGTCACTGTAAGGGTGGCTGAGCATGGGCACAGGTTGCCCAGAGAGGTTGTGGAGTCTCCGTCCTTGGAGATGTTCAAAAGCCATCTGGACACACTCCTGGGCAACTGACTTACATGGCCCCGCTTGAGCAGGGTGGCTGCACCAGAAGATCTCCAGTGGTCGCTTCCAACCTCAGCCAGTGTGTGATTCTGTGAATATGTATGGCCCATAAAACTGCACTGTATTCTTGCACCTGTGTAACTTACTCTGGGTCTCCAAGGAAAATCACGTAACTAATTCATCAAATGGAATTACTGCCCAGTATTAAAATTTACTTTATGGACATACATAAAGTGGCAATTGTTGATTTTTAGAAAGACAAGCTTCTAAATGAAAAGATTAAAATTAAAAAGGAGAAAAAAACTTTCTTCCAATTTAAAATTTGGTGGCCTCCATACTTTTCAATGATATTAAAATACTGCTTTACAGAGAATAAAGTGAGCTGTTGTTGAAGTTCAAAGCAGGGGGTTAGCATATCCCATGACCTAAAAATCCTTCTGACAGAATTTGTTTGACATGCCTGTATTAGTTTCCAATTAAGCATGTAATTAAGTACTTTGGTGAATTAGAGAAGTAAAGTGACAAATGGTATTTCATCTGAGCCAAATAAAAAGCCAACTGGATTGACTGTGGTCTCAGGCCTGCCCAGACTAAAGGCTTCCCCTTTCTTCAGAAGCCGAGGGCACTGTGCACAGACATTTATGATTGCACAGGTGGGTGCATCTCATCCCACGGCTACAATCAGCAGCAGCTATCCTCCTGTCTCAGAGTTTAATGACGGACGGAGTTGTCTAATACACTGTGGGATTTACGCTTATTCCCATTTGGGTGGAACAGAAAGGAGTTTTACCCTGCTGTCAGATTAGCTATGTGCATTATATTTGCCTTATCGACAACCAGACATCCATGGACCCAGTGGGGTAAACAGACTCAAAATGGCCCAACTTACTCACTGCTCAGTAAAGGTACCTGGGTATGGGGTGCTTGGAAAAGAGCTTGGACAGGCAGAGGGGCAAACCATCAGCTACAGAACCCAGGAGAGAAAGTTGGGTTTGTTAAATGACAGATCTAAGGCAAAACACCAACTCCTTGTCACTGCAGAATCACAGCTGTCCAGCCGTCCTCTGCACCAGCTGTAGAAGAGCTGGGTTTGATGACAGCCCCCAGCAGATGGAAACCCTCCAGGGAAGGAGGGTTTGCTGGTCTTCCCCAGGGGAGTTAAGTTAGTAATGCCATGGCTTGATTAAATCCCATCTCCTGCACCTTCCTTGTCTTCCTACACGCTGGAACTTTGCCACTTTAGCTTGCTTATTTCAGTAAGCGTTAGTACTTACCAGTGAAAGCTTGGGTTCAACAAAGGCAGCTCCCAGGTACTCAAAGTAAGATGCCAGTCCCTCGTTAAGCCACAGATCATTCCACCAGTTCATTGTAACCAGATTTCCAAACCACTTGAATAGAAAGAAAAAATGTCTCATCATCTCTTTGGACTGCTGTTTTCATTTTTGCAGGTTCAACACACACACCCCTATGCTGAAGTAACTTTATTTAATGTGTACACGACAATTGAATAAAATGCTGGATATTCTTTCAGATAGTGAAAATTCAGTAGAAAAAGATGCATCTTGGAAAAAGTCAGAGGTTCAGGGCAGTTATTTTTTAATTGGTTCACCTACAATTTCATACCATGAGTACGGATGTCAGCGCTTTATGTCATTCTTTTACTCTATGCCATTTTAAACACTTCCCCAAAAAAATTAAAGATCTGAAAGATCAGGCTATGATTAAAAGTAGGGCATTTATCAAACAATTACAAAAACATTTTTCCATGTTCTTAACAAAAGGAAGTTGTCAGGGCGGTGATAAACAGAACTGGGGAAATAGCCATTTCCAAAATCAGCAAATCCTTATCCTGGCAAGCAATAAAACTTCCACAACAGCTGCTATGTACTCATATTGGGCAGTTCACATTTAACAAAAAACTGATCACTTGCAGATTTATATTTTATTTGTTAATTCTTAAAAACTTGAACTACAACTTTGTTTTAAAGTGAAGTTTAATAAAGTACTAACATTTGTTTTATTGGCCTCCAATAAAAACACTCTGCTCATCTGAAGGTCTGAAAAGTTACAGACCTTGTCAGAAGGGCATACAAGTGCACCAGCCAAGTTAAACTCTTGCTAATTTTGTTGACTAAGTGCAAACACTTGTTGCTCTGGCAAGCAACAGTAAATTAAACACAGTCAATAAAAAAGTGAAACCACATTATCATTCCAAATCAAGTAAGAAAAAAATTGAAAATCTCTGTGAAAACTGGACAAAGGTCCAGCTACCGTGTAAAATGTGTTCATGTTAATTTTGTGCTATCATACCATAGGCTGTGTCTTACAGAAAAACAAATACCTTTTGCAATATGTACATGCACTCCCACTACAAAATAATACTTATGAAGTCCATTAATTCTCCCACCGAAGTACTAATTATACTGTATATAGAGAGAATTGTGGCATTGCTACAGTATTTTCTCGTATGGCATTCAGGTACTGTGTAAGAAAAAAAATAAGTAGCCCATTAACAGTTTTGTATCAATGAGTCATGTGCAGTCAGTATGCAGTCTGTAATATGATGGAATCTGTTTTTAATATTGATTTATCAACTGAATATACAATCAAATAGTCTTTCAGTCCTCTAGTGCTCACACCACCTGCTGTCAAGTCACTACTTTTCTTCTGCTAATCAGCGACTGCATCATCAGCAACTGGAAGGAAACAGCCTCATAGACAAATAAATGTACAGAACTTTTTACCACATGCCTGGTGTCCTAGCTCATGTGACACAATTATGGCAATCATTGCCTTTCTGCTTGTGAATTTATCCCTTGGGAGGTACATCAATGATGATTCTTGGAAAGTCATTAGCCCCCAGTTTTCCATAGCACCTGCTCCAAAATCAGGCAGTGCAACCAGATCTAAATTGATTCAAACAGAGAAAAAAGAAAAGGGTATCTTTAAAATTTTTGGAAGTAAAATGTTCCCACGATTTTAATGCTCACACTGGTTCAGTGTACAATTAAAGGATACGACATTTTAGTGGTTCTTTGCTGTTATGGCAACACTCTTGCAAACGGTCTGTGAGATTTCTTCTTGCCATACTTTTCCTCTATGATTGCCACTCTTTCCAGAAGCCACATAATAAATTCCCACGAAGCCCAGATCTGTACTGTATCTTGTACATAGAAATGTTTTGAACAAAAATGAAGGCTGTATTCTACCAATGCTAGGAGAGAACATATTCACTTCTGGCTCTCAGAAATCTCTCTCTGTATAAGTTTCTCATGTGTTTGCGAAGGATCATACTCACCTCTTTCTTCAGCCTAGCGATTGATTAAAAAAAAAAAATCTTGCTCTTTCAGCTCTGCAAGTAGAGGGATCCTTTCCACTCTTATCTGAAAGGTGCCTTAGAAACACCATCTCTTTGTTTCCACAGCAGGGCTGTTACCTCTGTACTCCCTCCTGCTTTATGCACAGGGAGCAGTTTTCCAGTTCAAATGTGAGTGTGGATGAAACAGAGATGGGCCTTGGATGAACATCAAGGATCTCAAAGAAAGATATAGCATTTAAACTCAGCAGCAAACAGCAAAATTTGCAAAAGGTATACAGAGCATTTTGGAAGCAGACACAAGCTTGTACTCCAAACCATCTGACCGTCAGCCAGTTCCAGTCCAAAAGCAATGCATTTAACAACCTAAGCATAGTGCTGAACCCAAGCAAAGCTAGACTGCATCTCAGTGGGGCTTATCGCCTCAGGCTTACAGCAAAGGTATTTCACTTTTGGTGAGGCAGCCCTCATCTAGCCAGCCTCAAGCAAGACAGCTCCCTTATAACTGCATTAAAATCAGGTGAAGACAAACCTTTTAATACCTCTGATTTTAAATGTGTTTATTCTTAATTTCACATTTTGAGTTCACAGTAGAAAACTCTAGCATTTACAAGGAGCTGTTCTTGGTTGATCTAATCCTACTGATTTTTAAGCAAAACGTCAAAGAAAGTCACTGGGAAATGCAGTTGGTATTGGATGACATTACAGCAGGGATTGTAATGGTATTACAGCATTCCCTGAAACTGATATCTTACCTAACAGGAAGCCTGCGATACCATTCTTCTACTTCACTTTTGTAATATTTTTATACTAATGAATTAATGTATTGACATTGCTGCTAAACAGAAGAACACAAGCATGAAACAGAATTGTCTACAGCCCTTAAGGTAGCTTGTATGATTACTAAGATAACAAAATTTAAACAGTGACAATTACATATATTAAATTTTCCATAAGTGTAGTGTTATTCTAAATACACTGGGAGATAACACATTTACACAGATGAAAATTTGTTTGTTGTAAGTGCCGAAATACAGATTTGACAAATCAACAAATTATCTAGTCAAGAAAGGAGGGAAATTCTTTCTCCACAATCCTGCGATCTGCTAAGATCATGGGCAGGTCAAAACTCATTTTAAGTAAGAACTGCCTTCTGTGCTCTCAATATTCTACCAATTTGTATAAAAGCACACGTTCCACGATAATATTAATGCTGAAACCCTTAGGAATCCAAGTGCAAGTAGCGGAAAAACTGTACAGTGAACCACATGAAGGCACCCTTCTTTCTTGGCTGAAGCCTGGCTTAACTAACTTACCTGATGTCCATTTTAAGCAGAAGCAATGTTCCTGCAGGAATCTTTTTCTGGGAGGAGTGTGCAGGAACATATAGCCAACTCACAGGTAAGACATGGACATATTGAAGAAAGCAAGGAATGTTTTGGGGAGACATGGGTTATAGCAAGCATGGATTTACCAGGAGGACGTAGGGACTTGCCTATACCGGGTCTATGCATCCCAGAAATAGCTACGTGACTGAACAACTCCTTTCTATCCACTTGGTAGCCCCATCTGCCCCTTCATTAGGAAATGAAGGGGCATTGCTTCATTGCAAATGAAGATGCTTTAAGAGAATGAGTGTGATGTGAAAGTAGGCTGAGTTACAAGTGCTGAGTTACAGGTTAGTAAGAGCCATGATGCAGAAAGGAGAATTCGGTGAGTTAAAGCTTAGGGGTTTTATTCCATGAACGTGGTAAGCTGCAAAAAGAGAATACTGTGAAAGAACCCATTGCTTCTGTGGATGTTACACCATCAGCAGCCATTTCTGGTCCATTTAAGAAAATAAGTAATCTCACCTGTCTTTGGCAGAGGGTAGCTGATGTTAAGTAAGTCTTCCAGAAATGAAAATATTGGGCCTGTGATATTTAAAGCATAGTCAACATACCCATTTTGAACTGCCTCCTTCCGAGCCCAAATACGTATCTGCAGTAAAACAAGGAAGTGTTATTTTAGACAACCCTCGTATTTTCATTTTCTTTGCTTCTCTTCTATGAATCATTGTTTGAAAATGCTGTCTGTCCACACCAGATCATGCAATGAAGCTTTTAATGAAAAAAAAATCCCAACCCAAGTCTTGCTGGACCTAAAAAAATGTGGCACAGAGCCTAATCCTGCTAAAACCTAGGGGAGTTCCAACACTTCAAAAGGGCCAAGACTTGGATCCAACTATACATTGCTGGAACAAACAGACTCCTGATTTTTCTTTTATTAAATAGGAAATGCTGTAAAACTATTTAGATCCACACATCTTAATCCAGTGTATTCCAGACAGCGACTCTGGGTGACAAACTGTTGTGGTTTAGCCCCTGTTGGCAACCAAGCACCACGCAGCCGCTCGCTCACCCTCCCGCCCAGTGGGATGGGGGAGAGAATTGGAAGGGCAAAAGTAAGAAAACTCGTGGGTTGAGATAAGAACAGTTTAATAATTGAAATAATAAATAAATAATAATAATAATAGTAATAAAAACTGTAAAGAAAAGGAGAACAACAAGAGAGAGTGAAACAAAACCCAGGGAAAAACAAGTGATGCAACCGCTCACCATCTGCCAACCGACGCCCAGCCAGTCCCCGAGCAGCGATCACTGCCCCTGGCCAACTCCCCCCAGTTTATATACTGAGCATGATGTCATATGATATGGAACGGCCCTTTGGTCAGTTTGGGTCAGCTGTGCCTCCTCCCAGCTTCTTGTGCACCTGGCAGAGCATGGGAAGCTAAAAAGTCCTTGACTAGTATAAACGCTACTTAGCAACAACTAAAACATCAGTGTGTTATTAATGTTATTCTCATCCTAAATCCAAAACACAGCACTACGCCAGCTACTAGGAAGAAAATTAACTTTATCCCAGCCAAAACCAGGACACAAACCTTCCTTCAGCCCACCACTCTTTTCCTGAAGAGAAAGAAATGGATATTCAGAGAGCATTTGCTGTCCAAACATACATCTCTCTCCTCTTGAATTTTCTCACAGGCTGAAACAGACTGCTGGCCTCCCAGTGCTGCTAAAGAGAGCAGATAACATCTGAGCAGATGACATCTGTACCTCTGAGTAACAGAGACGGCAGCAGCAAGCAAAGCTTTCCCTTCCCATGCCCATTTTCTTTGTCATGGTACTGAAGAGGGCAGCTGCTTGCCCAAGGGGATGGAGTAGACTGAGGAAAGGTTTATATCTCCATCAGGTGTCTCTGGATGCGAGACACCCCCAGGAGCCTAGGAGCTCAAAACCCCCACAATTCTTGCATCTCACAAGGAGCTGCACAGCCAAACCCTAATAGCACAGTTGGGTAAGCATCAGGATTTAATTTAAAAGGGAAAAAATAAAGCATATTCAGTCAGCAGAGTATCCCCAGCCTCTGAGCCACTCTTTTCAGCCGAGGCTTCAGAGGAGATTCAAAGATCAGATCACTTCATTTTGCAAAACCTAAACATAACGGGCAGACTTAAAATCCTAATCCTAGTATGAGCTTTGAGTTATAATACTGGTGTTTCGGGTTGTAAATTACTTACCAGAAATGACAAAACAGACAGAACAAACATGCTCACACAAATACTGTGGAGGCATAAATCAAGCATCTCTGTCTGAAACCAAGGGGTGAAATACCCTTGCCCTTCTATCTCACAGAAGATGGGTGGTGGTGCCTTTTCCCTCTGAAAAATGCTAATTTGAATGTTTGCTTTGCTGAGTCCTGTCAGTACATGTCAGCCCAAGAAAAAGGCACCACAGTCAGAGCCATAAGCATCCAACTTGTTTTATACAGGGTATATATGCAGGTATGACATACCAAGCCCAATCTTCACTTTAAAAAGGAGCTACTACTGTTGCTTCCTAGGTCACCTCTGCACTGTCCTCTCACCTCATCCCACCTTTCCCCAGTAGGATGACAGTGAACTAACCATGAATCTAACATGGTGCTCTCATTTATTAAGGGTAGCAAGTATAAGGCTTTATACTTGAGTTTACTATTTATTTTGGAACAACCTGTTACGTCTTTTCCCCGTTGACTTTCAACAAAAGAAGGAAAGTGAAACGACTGGTGCCAGCAGAGTGTATTTTTTTACAGCTTCCCTCAAGAAGCTTTGCCAGTTGTAGTGTAAGAGCAAAACTGAATGCTCACTGATGAAGAAGCTTGAAACACAGAACAGTCACTTTCGGAGGCTAAAAAATGTGTCCGCTGCAGAATAAAAGGTTAAAACACTAGTGTATACAAAATGCTCGGAGCACAGTATTGCACCTACTGATGTCACAACACTGCTCCTCAAACGGCCTTGAATAACATGGCACTGAACTTCAGTGGTTTGTCACAGCAGTGGAAACGGATATTTTTTCCAACTAAGAGAGCTAAGAAGATAAGAAGATCCTGAATTATGACCCGTACTTTCTGCAGAGTAGCTGCCTCTAACGTTTTAACATACAGAGCCCATACCTACTTGTGGAATTGTATGAAATGATCAGGACAGGACAATAAATTAATTTTCCTAAAGGAAAGCTTTCTGCAGAAATATCTGCAGGACAAATGTTAGCAGTTTTGCCACATAAGCAAATAGTTTTGGAATGTCTGTGATATCTTCTAAAGCACATGATGCACCACAGAGCCAAATTCTGCAGTAAACTGCTATAATGTTTTATGCAGCCTCATATTTACCTCGTTTCCCCGCTCGTTTCTGGTGACATAATCAAAATCACAAATCACAAATGCAGTCAAGTAAGTTGACATTTTCAGCGAAGTGTTAAATGTGGTAACAGTCCACTGGCTTCCATTTTCATCCTTCATTTCAGATACATCTAGAAAAAATATTACAGAAATATTCAAACCTTTGCTCTTCCATAACAAACAAGGAATTTTGTATTTTCTGCATTTTTGTTTACACCTCTCTTCAATATGCTGTATTTCTGCACTAACTTCATATGTTTCTAGTAGAAGGCAAGCAGCCAGACTCCTTGCTACTGCCATGTATCACAGTCATGACCTTCCATGCAAACACCAAAAATCCACTCTTGAGCATCTTAACTGAAGTCTTGGAAGGAAATCAAACTGCATCAGGTTTAGGATGTGGGCAAACTGTGGACAATTTACTCCATGCTGGACATCTCTAAAATGTACGATCTACTATGATTCAAATATAGGTCATGTGTGCCCAAGAATTATGAAATACTTAATCAGATACCTTCCTTCTAAATAAGAGAGACATGGACAAGATTGCTTCAAGCGACTCTCACAGAGGTCCCATCTATTATAATTCCTAAGTTACTTAGCTTCCATG
>VYZW01010139.1:0-14152 GCA_013401315.1 Balaeniceps rex
ATAGAAGTCTTCTATATCTATAGGTGTAGAATTCAAGGACTGGTTGACTGTTAGCAATCCTTCATCAAACTTAGATTGCACATATAGAGTTTGCATGTTTTTTTCTCTGTTATTTTGATGAAAGTAAAACTTCATTTTGTGCTTTAAAAGCTTGAGCCTCTGCATCAGTTGAAGAAGTTCTCTTCCAGATGGGACACTGGTGGTCTAATTGCATACTGGACTCTAATGAGCATGCCACAGAAGATGAGCTGTGATGTTTTTAAGGCCTTCATAGTTCAAAGGAGGGTGTAAAAGTTTTAATGGGACTGTGCAAGAAGTTGATAGGATAAGATTCATCAGAGGTCAGGAAATAGTTTCTTCATTTTCTTGAATTAGAAAATGTTTTGGTCTATTAATCATAAATAACATGAAAGTAGCTGCATTTTTTCCTATGTTATTCTAATAACTATTTGGAGTAGACAATAAGGATTTAACTTTCTTTGAAAAAGTAATTCTTACATTAATAATAGCTGATATAGTGTCTGTGTCTATTATTTATTCATAAGCCATGAGACAATCGATGTTCTCAGCCTGTCAGTCATTTAGATGTCTCTTTCATAGATAATGTCTGCTGGCTGTCATAGTTTATTTTCAGGTTGTTAACTTTATAGTTTTTTCAGAATACTACACAGTACTACAAACTATGATTTTCTTCAAATTAAACTTAAAAATATTTTAGATTTATTCATTAATAATAGCTTGAGTACATCCACCAAGTTCTCTCTGTCTGTTAAGAAATTAATTCTGCTAGGTGAATGGGAAGAAGTGATGGGAATAGAATACGGGACCCTGATAGGGAAAAGGAGAAGATGCAAAGGTTGACTTCTATAGGAAAAGCGGTATAAACAGCCTTTCTTTGTAGGGCAGTGCCAGAGCAGGAGTTTAGGGAGAAAAGTGAGGAAAAGAAAAGGAAAAAAAAAAAAGGAATAAAAGAAGTAGAGAAAGTGAGAGAGAGAATATGGTGGCTAAAGCCTGAAGAAGACCCACCATTGGACCAGTGCTAGGATGTGTATGATCCCAAGGAGAAGCAGAGCAAAGAAAGGACCAAAAGCTCCAGTTAGTGGGAAAAAATCATGACCCCTGCAGAAATTCTTTTGAACAAAAATGGTATTTTCATACTGGCTTAACCCAACTGAAAGGATGACAGCCTAGACAACTCCTATAGGATATAGGGTGAAACCAACAGGCGTTTCTTTATGGGCTAAATATCCACCAGTTTATCTTATCTACATGGAAAAGTCATAATAAATTATGTATAAAAAGAAAACAACCTGTAAGTATAGCTTGCAACAAAAATGGCTTTCAAGTCATGGTGTAATCTAACTAGGGCAAGAAACAGATTTCTGTATGACGTTTCCAGTTCCTGCTTTTTTATAGCTTAGGTCAATAGCTTAGGAGAACTGAGATACAGGTTCTTGTTACCCACATAACATTTAATTCACTGTGCTATTATGCTTTCTTCTTCAAGGTTTGCTTGCTGTACCCTAATTTGTATCATATTTTCACTTAGCTTTCCAGTTTTAATCTTTAAATAGCCATCTGGGGTTTTCTCTGATCATACTGGGCATGGCAAAAATTGGATTAATCCAAAATTTGCCATTCCTACTCATTTTTATGCTTCAGAAAACAAAGATGTGCTCTTCAGGACAATATTTAATAATCACATATAAACTTTTTATAAATGTTTGTCCAAAATCTGGTAAAATAATAAAAATAGGAAAATCCCAGCATGATCTCTAAAACACAAGAGTGGTGAAATAGGTATCCTTTTTAAAAAGCATTTTTTTTTGTGTATTTAATATATGTATTATTTTGCTTCATGTACAACATATAGCATACACCTACAGTAGTTAATTTCTCTACCTTCTATTCATAAACTCCTTTGGCTCACTGTTTTAAATCCACCAGAGACAGACATTTTTCAGATTATCCGCAAGAGCTATCTCTTTTTAAAACTGTAAATATAGTTTCTTTCTGATGGCCTCCTGTCTTTTCTGTTCTTCATACAAGATTTGGGTTTTAAAGCTATTCATTACTTTTTAAGCAATAGCTGAGGAAAATAAATCAAGTTTAAGTTTATATGTACAAAAATTAAAGGGCAATGTTAGCATGGTAAGTCTGCGCTCAGTATGAAAAGTCTGGATGCTTCATAAATCCTGTTAGCTGCTCTCAGCTCAGTCCAGAAAGCAGTATTTAACCACAGTAGCAGAACTTCAAAGTGAAAAACAATATCCAATTAACAAAAATAACTATACTGTGGAACAGAAACATGAGAAGTACAAATAAAGGAAAATGAAACTGCAGGGTGTTTAGAGGTTTATGAAAGTAAAATGAGGAAACCTCACATCAAAACTTAATATTTGGAAAAATAAAACATAACCAAATGAAAAACCTGTTTACCTTGGAGAAGGAAGAAAAGAAGAGGAAACAAAAATAATCTATGACATACATAGAGTAATTTTGGGGGTGGTTGGTGGTTTGGATAAACAGAATAAGGAAAAAGCCTAATTAAGTCCACTTGCTGTTGGCTTGAAAGGGAAGCAGCTCCATTTAATTTTCCTCAACTATGGGAATTATAAAAATGATGATCCTTAAAGCTGAATTAAACATTTTACAAAAAGTCAAAACAAATAAGAGCATTTACATATAAAAGGGCTTTCTTTTTTTTAATCTGCTCAGTCAAAAAACACTTAGGACAAATAAGCCATTTTCATAACAACTCAGGAGAAAAATGCTATAAGTATCTGCTATATTTGGGGAAATGTTGTCCCCTTCTCTGTTCATAAATAAGTCTAGCTTTTATACATGACCACAGCTTCACCAGACTAACCCTGCCTGAAATCTTCTTATGGGTAGTCTTATTTAAGACATGCATCCTTTACTCAGTTTGAAAGAGCTAGAAGACATAGGCTAGCATTAAAACAACAAAGCTAACATAAGTTAGCTGACATAAGTTAGGTTTTGCTAACGTAAGTTAGCAGAAACATTAGAGTGTAGTAGGTCAAATCACAGCTGCAGAAAACCACGGAGACCTTGAGTTTAAAGTAAATGACTGTATTAGCTCATTGGAAGATAAAAGTTTGTTGTTCCACCTGGATGTTGCCAAATATGAGTAGAGTGCATGGATGAAATGGCCTGGATAGCAATGGGAAGGAGGGCCAAACAGTGTGAGGCTGAGCTGTGGTTATCACTATAAAAATGAAAGTACTGAGGATGGACCATTTTGGAGTTAGTCGTGATATGTTTACTGAGACCCCTGATCTTCACCTGATCTTGTGACATCTCCATAAGAATTTGAACAAAGATGAGAACAATGGAGAAATACAAATTTACGTTTCTTAGAGGAGTTAGATCTGATTCCTCTGTTTGTTTATGCAAAGATTCTACAGACAAACAGAATTTTTTTAAAGGTTTCCCAGAATCACTGAACCAAAGAATGGTTGAGGTTGGAATGGGCCTCTGGAGATCATCTTATCCAAACCCTCTGCTCAAGCAGGGCCATCTAGAGCCAGTTGCCCAGGACTATGCCCAGACAGCTTTTGAATATCTCCAAAGATGGAGACTCCACAACTCTGGGCAAGCTGTGCCAGTGCTCAGTCACCCTCACAGTGAAAAAGTGTTTCCTGATGTTCAGACTGAACCTCCTGTGTTTCAGTTTGGGCCCATTGCCTCTGGTCCTGTCACTGGGCACGACTGAAAAGAGCCTGGCTCTGACTTCTTTACATCCCTTCACATCCTTTCCCTTTACAACCCTTCAAGTATTTATACACATTGATGAGATCCCCCTGAGCCTTCTCTTTTCTATGTTGAACAGTCACAGGTCTCTCAACCTTTCCTCATATGAGAGGTGCTCCAGACCCTTAATCAACCTTGTGGCCCTTTGGTGAACTCTCTGCAGTATGTCCATGTCTCTTTTATACTGGGGAGGCCAGAACTGTCTCCAGATGTGGCCTCACCAGTGGTGAGTAGAGGGGCAGCATCACCTCCCTTGACCTACTGGCAATACTTTGTCTAACACAGCCGCGGATATCATTTGCCTTCTTTGCTGCAAGGGCACGTTGCCAGCTCATGTTCAACCTGGTGTCCACCAGGAACCCTGGGTTCTTTTCTGCCAAGCTGCTTCCCAGCTGGGTGGCCCTCAGCATATATCAGTGCATGGGGTTGTTCCTCCTGAGGTGCAGGACTTTGCACTTCCCCTTGTTGACTGTCATGAGGTTCCTGTTGGCCCATTTCTCCAGCTTGTCAAGGTCCCTCTGGATGGCAGCTTGACCCTCTGGCATGTCAGTCAATCTTCCAACTTTGGTGTCATCTGCAAACTTGCTGAGGTACACTGCTGAGGTTTGCTGGAGAAGATGACAAAGAAAACATGCAGTGCTCAGCTATAGTCAAGTGAGTGGAGCAAGCGTGTTATCTAGGACAGAGCTGAACAGGATAAGATTAATCACCACCTATTAATCTACCCTGGAGACAAGGTGCCTGCAGTGTCCCACATGGCACATTTTTAGAAAGGGAAAAAGTGGTGATGCTTCCTGACACTGTTTGTCAGGGCTCTAATCCAACTGGAAAGAACAGTGTTACTATGGTAAATTTTTAGAAATTTGTACATTATAGCATGTTTAGAAATACAGCTGTCGATCATGTCCATGGTTTGAGTTCCTACTCTTCCACTGCTTTTATCTTCAGCTTTCATAGTTATAAGATGTGTTTGCATTTTAAATGATCTGATTTTCACTTGACATTTGTTTGGTATTCACTTTGATGTCGACACTTTTACTATGTCATTTGAGTTATACTCACTCCAAGGAATTAAGCCACCACTTTAGTATTTTAAATGTTTAAATGACATGTGAAATAACTCCTTGATGATGTAGCACGTGTCCATTCCTCAGTGATTTATATAGAAGTAGCTGAAACACCTACCAACGTCTTTATAACTAACATAATCTAAATCTCTGGTGCAAGTCCTTAACTGTCTTTTCAGTATTATTGCTTTTATGTGCTCCTTTTAATGTTCAGGGACTTGTTTATTCAAACCAGATTCCTGAATGTGCTCACTCTTATGGTGTTTTGAATAAAAATAGGGCAAGGTTATGCACAGATATTCTCCTTATAGTTCCAGATGTGGTTTTTTTTCTAATGGGGACAGTGACACTCTTGCAGTGACTAGTACTGGTCACTCTTCCCATTCAAGACAATGTGAACAGGACCTGACTGTTCATTTTGCAGTTCATGACAAGAACAGTGAAGCATTGCCTTGCGTAAGGAGGCAAAAATGCTGACATAACACCACATGTAATTCTCTCTTTGTTTCCTCACCTCAGGCTACCTCTTTGATGAAGCAGAGGCCAGAGTTCTGTCTTTTAGGGACTCTCAGATGCATTATATTGAATTAAACCTCAAGGCTATTCCATCTAAAATCCAGAATTAAGACTTCAATAATGCTTAGTCAATTTTGTAAAGAGCCGGGTTCTTTTAAGTGTATGTGTAAGGCACTCAGGAAACAAAGTTGATACTGTTTAAAATTTTATTAAGTTTGACACAAAAGCTGTTGGGCATTTATTGGCATTCTCTATACTTTGTGCTTTTTATATAGGAGTCAATACAACACTTTCACTGATTTTTAGCAGGTACAAGAACATGCTTTTTTTTTCTTCCCCCACTGATATCTGTCTTTAAGATGTGACCACTCTGCTGTGTTTTCTATGGTTTTTCAAGCTGAGAAGAAAAGCTTCAATGTTGACCTTTCCCAAATGTTTGTTAGTTTCTTCAATATACCTAGCATGGATTTAACAACTGATCAATCTACTTAGCTGCTGGTGAAGCAAAACTTAAGAGTCTGTAAAGTGGACCACTTTACAGTGTTGGGATCCACACCCAAAATAAGTATTTGTAGCACTCCACAAGCAGAGCAGTCTTCCCCAAATATGCCCAACCAAGTTGGTAAGAATGTGCTGAAACAGGGTCTCAGTCAAAAGCAGTCAGATGGTAGCTGTTGTGCCATTCCAGTAACAATCTGCATAATTTTCAGCTTTCTATTTTATTCCATAAGCCAGTTGCAATGGGACATAACCATTATCACAATGGAAATTTATTCTACCAGAGTAAGCTGCAGTGATGCTTACCTTTATGCAAAGTGATATATTTCTTGAAATGTAAGCCTCCTGGGGAAAAAGCGGCTCTTGTGGCTACATGCATTAGTCATTCAATTGAGAGCGCTGGTTTTAGCTTCTGTGTATACAGCCTTCCTAATTTACGCCCCAGTTTTGGCTCCTTCATTTCTCACATGGTGGGTACACAACGGATGTCTTGGGGACCTTCTGACTTGCTTTGCCTTGCAGTCTATACATCTGAGGTTTGACAGAGTGTATCTATGCTGCAAAAATAAGTTGGGTTCAAGGCCAGTCCCACCAAGAGCATGACACAGATTATTTAGAGAGCAAACCAGTCAGACTGGGCTCAGGCACAGCCTCCAGCACAGCTGGCTATTGAGAATTACTATACCACGAAGCATACCCAGATAGTCTGTTGCAGGCCTCCTGCTGTGACAGGCAGGTAGAAAGATGCTAGGGAAAAGTTGAACACACTTTCCTTGTTCAGAGCAGTCTACACATAGTTCCTACTTCCTCCCTGTGCATATCCTTTCTGGGAAATATCTATATGACACCACTTCGTAGTAGAAGAGAGCTATGCAGGTAAGAAGCTGTTAGGATCCGATTTGGATGAGAGGAAGGCCCCCTTGTTTTCTAACCGACCTCAGACGAATCTGGGAGGCTAGGGGTGGCTAGACCAACCTCTCATTTTCAAGTTCGATCCCTTCGAGCGAGATTAAGACACAAACGAGGTCAGATGTCGTGAGACCACCCATTTATTAATCACGTGTGCAGTCTCAAAAAAAAGAGGAGGAGCGATAGGAAAGAAAGAAAGGGAGGAAAGAAAGGTGGAAGATAAAGCAAGAGTTCAGGATAGGAAAGCACAGCTACTCACCACCATGGATCCGTGGCGTTCCGGAAGTCTTCAGTGGTGTGGGACCGCCCACAGAGTCTTCGGCTGATGGGGGATTTGCCCACGGAGTTTTCGGTGGTGGGGGATTTGCCCCCTGCGGTTGTCAGTGGTGGGGGGTTCGCCCCCAGGGTTTTGGGGTGATGGCCTTTTATAGGCTGCGTGCCTGAGGCAACAACTCCGCGCTTGTGCAGAACTCCCTTTTTCACCCTGCTTGCCCAGGGCAACAGCACGTACCCCACGGCGACAGCATGTGCCCCGCAGCCATGGCACGTACCCCACGTCTGAATTCTCCCGCCATGTCTGGGGTCCCACACGCCATCCACGTGCACACGCCCACAGCCGGCTATCCACAGCGAGCAGGATGCTGCCATGACCCCTGCCGTTGTCCCTGTGGTTGTGCAGGCTGGCACACAGTTTCTCAGAGGATTCTGTTAACTTCTTGTGGGCAAACTTTGAGACAAATGTTTAACTATTTCGTCCCTCACAGAAGCCCACAGCACCAAGTCCTTATCTTCTTGGGCAAAAGCGAAGCAGGGAAACTGCTGACTGACGGGCTGCTTTGCTGCATAATTACCCTCTTTACCCACACATTAAATCAGCCTTATGTCAGTGTTCCCAATATCCATAACGATTGTGTGCAGTGGCTCCTGATTCATCAGTGTGCTGATTTTGGCTGGGATAGACTTAATTTTCTTCATAGTAGCTAGTATGGGGCTGTTTTGGATTTGTGTTGAAAACAGTGTTGATAACACAGGGATGTTTTCGTTACTGCTGAGCTGTGCTTACACAGAGTCAAGGTCTTTTCTGCTTCTCATACCACCCCACCACCGAGTAGGCTGGGGGTGCAGAAGAATTTGGGAGGACACAGCTAGGACAGCTGACCCCAACTGACCAAAGGGATATTCCACACCATATGACGTCATGCTCAGCATATAAAGCTGGGGGAAGAAGAAGGAAGGGGGGACGTTCAGAGTGATGGCGTTTGACTTCCCAAGTAACCGTTATACGTGATGGAGCCCTGTTTTCCTGGACATGGCTGAACACCTGCCTGCCAATGGGAAGTAGAGAATGAATTCCTTGTTTTGCTTTGCTCGCTTTTGCTTTACTTATTAAACTGTCTTTATCTCAACCCATGAGTTTTCTCACTTTTACTTTTCCAGTTCTCTCCCCTATTCCACGGGGTGGGAGTGAGCAAGTGGCTGTGTGGTGCTTAGTTACTGGCTGGGGTTAAACCACAACAATCAAGAACTGTTTACTCACTGTGGATGTAAGGACAGTCCCTCAGAAAGGCCATTGATTAAAAAGTCATATGAGCAAATGCTTACAGAGCTTCCAAAATTTTTCCTTTTTTTATTTATTTATGTTCTCCATTGATTTTAATTAAATTCACTCAAAGTGAATCAGGGCATGGAGAAATATTAGTGGTTGTTAACTGAGACTGGGATTTTAAGTTAAATATCTGTTGGAGATGTTGAAATATAGATTATATAGGCTAAATGTAGGCACCCAGAAAATGTTATGTGCCATGGTATTTCTTTGTGATGGCTCAAGAGGGAAGCAGCCATGCTGAAATATCACCAGCAGGTCTATTTCCAGAGAACTTCAAGTCAGGAAGTTGCTGGGTCACAGCTTTGCTCTCAAGTTTACATCTAAGGGGTGCCAAAGTCATGCCTACTGTAAGTCATCTTTCTAGTGTCACATCAAGTATGAGTATAATCTGTTCAAATATGGATTTGAGACTACCATATCCCTATATGCAAAACCAAGGAAGAAATATTTAAAGTAGTGATAATTTAATGTATTCATTTCTTTAGATTGCTTAAATATTCATACATCCAAAGCTCTGGGTGCACATACAAAATATTAATAGAAAATCCAGGAACAAAATGAAGTCATATGATCTATGTCTCAGAGCTACTTTGTCAGAGGAAACCACTGCATTCTAAAAGCTTTATTGCTCTCCAGAGTTGTTTGATTTTTTCCTTCTTTTTCTTTGACCTAAATGTTAGTAGAGAACTTTAGGAAAAGAACTTTGATTTTTCAAATACTCTGTGTAGCTTTTAATGGAGGAAAAAAAAAGGAGAGGTGAGATGGAGAAGGGAAGGGGGAAGAGGAAAGGGGAAGGGGGAAGAGGAAAGGGAAAGGAAAAAGGGAAAGGGAGGAGGAAAGGGAAGGGGAAGTGAAAGGAAGAGGAAAAAGAAAACAAAAAGAGAAAAAAGAGAAAAAGACAAAGAAAGAGAAAAATAAAAAGAAAGAAAAAGAGAAAGAAAAAGAGAAAGAAAAAGAGAAAGAGAAAGAAAAAGAGAAAGAAAAAGAAAGAAAAAGAGAAAGAAAAAGAGAAAGAGAAAGAAAAAGAGAAAGAGAAAGAGAAAGAGAAAGAAAAAGAGAAAAAGAAAAAGAAAAAGAAAAAGAAAAAGAAAAAGAAAAAGAAAAAGAAAAAGAAAAAGAGGAAAGGAAAAGGAAAAGGAAAAGGAAAAGGAAAAGGAAAAGGAAAAGGAAAAGGAGGAAAAGAAGGAAAAGAAGGAAAACAAGGAAAAGAAGGAAAAGAAGGAAAAGAGAACAGAATAAGAAAAAAACAAGTGCCTGTGCTCGTTCAATTTACTTAACAGGACAAAATTGTATGTTCTAAAATACCTTATTATTAGGATAGAGTTTTATTCTCCACATATTTATTTGAAAACCTTTCAATCAGAAAATTTGAAAAACAGTTTACCATCTCAAGCCTCCTCAAAAAAATTTTCATCTGACCTGATGAGACAAATCAGGACCACAGTGGTGATTTAATGGAGCAATCAGCAATGTGTCAAATCTGATTGATGTGTCCCTTCAGAAACCTGACAGGTGATTTGATCCCCACCAGCACAGACAAATCTTCCACAGAAGACCCTATTGCTAACACAAGCTGTGGAAAGATTTTTCCAGTCAACTGTTTTTTATTTTGCCCTTGAATTGAGGTGACTTTTTTGTTCAACCTCTTTGCTTTGACTTGATTTCAATAATATTGTCCTGACCTAAAGATGTTATTTATGAGAGAACATAGCTCTTACCTTTCAAAATGTCAAACGTTTTATCAGGTGCTGAAAGTTATTTCTCTGCTAACGCTAAATTAAGAAAATAATAAATGTAATTTGCACAAAACATGAGTTCTAATAGTTATAAATGTATTTTAAAAATAATGAAATTCACACTAATAGTCAAGAAGCATCACTACCTTCTTTCTGGATTTTAAGTGAGTTACTGTAGAAAGACTGCAGAGGGCAAACAACAGGCATAAATGAATTAAGAGCTCAGTTTATTTCAAAACAGTTACAAATAATTTCATGTTAAGTGATTATTTGGTTTTATAAAGTATGCATATTTGAAAGCTTTATTGAAAAATGTCATAAAAATTATGTTTTCAACTTCTGTCAATGGAAAACTACATGACTTGCATTGCTGCTTCCAAATCTCTTAACTTAAAAGGTCTCTGTCTTCTCTGCTTTACAGCTCATTCACAGCCTTACACACAGAAGTCAGTTTTTTAAATAAGACCTTTCTGTAATTTGACATACCAGGCTGCAGATAGAGTAGTCCTGTGTGTATTAGTAGATGTCATCCTTGCTAAGGCCAGGGACATTGAAGGCTTTATAAATAATTTACTGTATCAATTAATATTCAACATTATATAATTAGGAAGTTAGCATACACTGTTTATATAATGCTGGGTACATCATGAAAAAAATATAAATAAGCAGAGTATGAACAAACACTGTCAGCAGAACAAATGAGCTGGCCAGGCTTCTCCTCCCTGTCAGGGTAACTCAGTGAAGCCCTGCAGCTCTCTGTGATGGAAGTGTGCATGCAGAGGGAGATTTCAGGAATGCAGAGGTAAAATGATGGTAACAGCAGCATCCTCTCTCCCAGTGTTGCCCCCCAAACCCAGTGCTGTGGTGCAAGGGAGAGACGGCACATTGCCAGCACTACCATGCAGCCGTCCTCTGCTATGGCTGTCCAGCAGCACGATTTAGTCTCCTGCCAGGTCATCTTGGGAACAGTCTGAAAAAAAGCAACTCAGGATGTGGAGGATTCAAAGATGGAGACATCTTTTGCTCCTACAGTGAAATTTGGTTCTGGGCACTCTGTGTGAACCCAGCTTTTGGTGGTGCAGCTTTTTCAGCTGTAACCAACAGTCAGGAGCATTAGCTATGAGTGAACGTGAACTAGAGTGTGTGATCCATGAAGGATATGAGTGGGTAGGTAAGCTGGTAGGTAGATTTGCAACAGAAAGGAAAAAGACAATCAGTTTTATATACAAACTTCATTTATATAAATTGCTTCTACACAGAAGATCTGCAAGTATTTTCCATTAAAAAGGCATGAGCTTGTAGGGAGAATTGGGAAGAGAAAGTAGAACGTAATTTCTTCTATAAAAACTTAGGTCTACATGATGGTGTTTATTTTTCTTTGTGAAGTATAAAAAAGTCTGTTTAACCTCTGAGTAGTTGAATAAGGTAATTATTTGCAATGCATTAGCAGTAATATGAAATTTCATATAAAGTATGCGTGATCTGAATCAAGAGCATGTAAGGTCATTTCTTTTTAATGATGTCAGTTCATAATTAAAATCAACAGAAGGGGTTTATTTTTGGAGGATGGGAACTAATCTTTAAATGTGCCTGTTACAGATCTTGTGCCCAATCCCAGTCTGACTGCTTTATTAAAATGTATTTGGTGTGCTTCTCTAATAAAAATCAATTTTAACACCTTTCTGCAAACAATTTCCTTCCTGTTAGAATCATTTTCATTTGTAATTATAAAATCATCAGTGTAACAAGATACAATTGGCATTTGAAGAGTATAGTTTATTTTTTAATTACATTTAATGAATAATTGAAAGTTATATTAATCTAATGAAAATAAATTTGAATTTATGATTGTTTCATTTTAATTTTTATTAAATCCATTTGTAAGATGTTCTATGAAAGAATACCTGTACATGTTCTACATCTTGAACTTGCCATTAAATATCCCAAATAGGATCAAAACAATCTGATCACTTATTCCTGTTATCTCCTAGATTAAATGCACATGAATGTGGTCGGTTAGATGCCTACAGTGAAATTTGGTTTCTATTAAAATTGAAGACACAATTCCTAGTCATGTAGAGAGGTCAATACTTCATTCATGGAAATGTACAGCATAATCAATGTTGTGGTTTAACCCGGCAGGCAGCTAAACTCCACACAGCTGTTCGCTCACTCCCCACCTCCAGTGGGATGGGGAAGAGAATTGGGAAAAAAAAAAAAAGTAAATAGTGGTGTGTATGCACTATATCCTCTCTATTGAGCAGAGGGACACTTACTCCTAATGGCTTAGATACTGGTCCATACAAGTGGGGAGTAGGACACATCCTCTTTAAGTTGCTGGAACTCACAGGACAGTTTTTCAGACAGTTTTTCCACAGCTGAGACACAGGCCTATAGGGAGGAAGAGAGACTTTCTTTGTATTGCCAGAGCTGGCCAGCCAATTCATCCACCATTTCTCCTTCTCCAGGTCATTACTGCCAATGAGTTGGAGTGCAACTATGGGGCACTCTGTGCAAACTTCCGCCATATGGGTCATGTGCACCTGACTTCATCTGGATCTTTGGACAACTGCTTGTTGTCCAGGTCATCATAAATCTCCTCCAGCATGGCTAATTCCCTCAGGTACTGGATACCTCTCTTCATAGTGGTCCACTTGGCTGGGTGACATATAACATCTTCCTTGAAGGGATACCTTTCCTTCAAACCTGACTGGAGCTGTCTCCAGAGGTTTGTGCCCCTTTTCCAATTGCTTTGTCAATGCCCCCTTCCCTAGAAAGGGATCCCAGCTGTTTGGCTTCCTTACCCTCTAATTCCAGGCTAGTGGCCCCATTATCCCAGCATTGGAGCAGTCAGGTGACAAAGTGCTCTCCTGGACAACAGCTGAAATCTTTTTGCATATCTCACAGCTCACTCAGGGATAGGGATCAGACTGTTACCATCTCATTTATGGGTTCTGCCTCTTCCTCCTCCTGCTTTCGTGATGGCTCTGGTTCATCTTCATCCTTTACTAAAAGAGCTGATTTTCCTTCTTATTTCTTCCTGTGTATAGGGGTAACTGGTACTATCATGGGTTGGTTCTCTGGTTCAGCCACAGTGCCTGTCACCAGGGTTTGAGTTGCCGCAGTGCCTGTCATGGGGACAATGCCTCTTGCCAGGGTTTGAATAGCAGCAGTGCCTGTCACAAGGGTTGGAGTAACCATAGTGCCTGTAGCCAGGGTTTGAGTAGCTGCAGTGCTTGTCACTGGGGTAGAACTCTGGATGGTATTCTTAAATCGTTGTTTAACCCTAAACAAGACCTGAACCACATTCAGGAGACATAGCAATAGGAACATGCTGGTTTGAACATCCCAAGGATATTCGAAATTCTCAAGAGCTGTTGTAACTAGCCTGAAGGCGAAAGGGAAGGTGAAGGACTAGGGGAAAGTGTCCCTCCCCCATCTCCCCCATAGATTGGTTCTCCAAGGAGAAAAGGTTAAGAGTGTAATTATTAATAGTTTCCAAGAGGTGGCTCCCGAGGTATGGAGATGATGGCAATGCCGAGTATAAATACCAGATTAGTCTCATGACCAATAATTTTATCATATAATAAGCCAGTGTTACACAGTGCAGCAAAATGATAACCTTGATCCAGCTCCCAGAGGTGATAAACAGCACAACAGGGAACATCTACTGTAACTAAGGTATTACACAACACAACTTTGAGAGCAAGCATGACAACTTTGAGAGCAAATGAATCAACATTGTGACCAGTGACTATTAAATAAATATAATGAATGCTTATAACAAATGTGCCTTAACATGTTCTGGTCAGATCTGTCATTATCTCAACCCTTCATGCCCCACATTTGGCACCAAAAGGACTGTTGTGGTTTAACCTGTCAGGCAGCTAAACGCCACACAGCCATTCGCTGACTCCCCACCCCCAGTGGGATGAGGGAGAGAATCAGAAAAAAAGAAGTCAGATTCATGGGTTGAGATAAAGGCAGTTTAATAGGACAGAAAAGGAAGAGAAAATAATAATAATAATAATAATAATAATAATAAT
>VYZW01010141.1:3066-17484 GCA_013401315.1 Balaeniceps rex
CCTGTTTTCATTTTGGAAAGAGGAGAAGTATCCTTCACCTCTTCTGTAGTCAGGACTTTGCTTTTTTTACTAGATGGAGCTGAATGACAGGGAATTAATGAATGTACCAGTACACTGTTGATGGGGTCTGGGGTAGCCATTGCCAAGCTGCTGCTTATTTCTCCTAACAAGCGCCTGATTTAGTACCCAGTGCTCAAGCAGAAGTCATGGGCTGTTGGGACAAAATAATGCCTCCAATTCTGTTATCAGTGAAAAGTTCTGTCCTTGACTCCAGACAAATGAAAAGGTTCATGTGTTGAGCTCAATTTCTGCGGTTCTGGTATTCGTGAAGGGGTTTTTTGTCTTCTCAGGAGCTTCCTCTTCTGTTGTACCTAAAAAGCTATCCAGGGCTTTAGCCTCAGCCAGCATTAACAGTGTGGATTTAGGCTTCATAAGTTTAGGACCCTTTCATAGATTTTTCCACCAACCCCGCTGCTGAGATAATTACGAATGGCAGTAGCTGGGTTTTGCTAATATAAAGATCACAAATAGCAGAAGAAATTCCTCTGGGGCACAGGAGTTAGGTTCCATATCTTAAAAAGATCTTTTTACAAGACTTAGCATGAAGTACTGATGCTATGGTTCTGTGCAACAGGCTTGTGCAATTTCTTGTACATGTTGGTTTTCTCTGTTGCTTCTGCTGGCATTAAAATTTCTTAATCTATTTCTGATAACATTGTGTCAAAACCAGAGAACATAAAGGGGACAATAACTAAGTGGTTTTCACTTGAGAAACCAGGGCCTGTTGGAAAGAGAGCAGCAGTCCAGTGCGTTCATGAGGTCACGACTGTCTTTTTTTCTGTTTCATTAAAAAGAAGGTTTCTTCTTTCTGCAGACTATGATGATGTATATTAATGACTTCTGGAAAGTGGCCCTTCTGCCATCAGCACTCCGTTGGAGACACATAAGCTCTTTATAAAGGAGTGCAACACTCCTGCTACACAAACACTGCTGCCCCAGGCCCCCTCAATTTATAGGGGGGAAAAAAAAAGTTGAGTTCTCTCTTGAGCTGTCCCTCAAGCTAAGTATTAAACATACTGGTAGGGGAATGAAGGAGGAGGAAAGTCAGATTCAAGCAAAACAAAACATGTAGTTATCAATAGTGATTTTTTAAATTTTTTTTTAAAAGGTAAACTTCTCAGGAAAAGAACTCAACATTCAAAAAATAATGCTGCCTTCAGTCATTAACTACAACAATCTCCATCTTCTAAACATGGGTGGCAGTGGACTTTTAGCTTGGTTTCCCTATTTAGGCATTTCTGTTTTCTGAGAATCCTTTAACAGTGAGTAGAACTACTGTCTCCCTCTTCCCCATTTAATCGCAGGAGAGTTTACCAGAACTGAAGTAACTGGAACTTAAAATTAATTTAAGATTAATGTAGTTTCAGCTATTAAAATGGAAAGACTAAAGTTTAAAGAGAAGCGTGAACTTCTTGAAGGACTGTCCTTTTATCAAGAAGTACTAAAACTGTAATGCTGATGGGTTAAAGGAGAACAACTTTGTGATTTAACATTGCGATGTGAAGTTTCTCAATATCTTCCTGTATTAAACTGACAGAGGGCTAGAGACAGCAGTGACCTGTACTTAACAAGGTCTTATTTTCTATTCTTAAAACTCCACAAAATTAGGAGTTTCATTGTATTAAGTGTTTATCATCCTACTACAAAGGTGAAGTTCTATTCAAATGGTGTCAGTGTTAAAGAAATATTATTAAAGGCTAAAAATGTTTTATACACAGTGGAACATGAATGTAATCACTTACCAAATGTCTTTGATGGATTATTTGTTTAACCGTTCAATAATGCTGGGAAAAATCATAGGTCTTATTTATGAATGCACTTTAGCTAGCTCATTCATTTTAAACAGGCATATTTTACTGTTAGAAAAATCTACAAATCTGTGCTGCTTCAAGCACTTTGCTATAACTTAGATTAACCATTGTGCATTTTCCAGAAATGTCATTAGATATCACAGAGCTAACTCAGAAAAGCATACCAGAATGTACTCATTAAAAAAAAATAAATTTATTTATTGTCTAGCAGTTTATCAGTTAATCTTGGTTAGGCATATATACATCCAAGCTGGAAAGCAGAATTTGGTTTTGGAATGTGATCCAAGAGTAAGTTTATTGTCCTCTGGATCATGTAGCACAAACTCTTTAGGAATAAAGGGCAGGATCGAGTATAATCCCATCAGGGAGGAAGAAGGGTTAGTCTGAGGACATTTGTTCCATTCACTGTAGTGTGCTGTTGTACCTGAAAATAAAATGCTGTTTGCAGTAATACTGAGCTTCATCTTGTAAATGATCTGATCAGTGTTACTCTGAAGAGGAACTATGTATAAAAATTACATCTTTTTACTCAGCAGTTGCGTTCCTTGGGGATAAAACTGTTAAAGATATTTACCTGTGTGACACAACTTGGTTTTTTATTTATTACCTGTCTGTCAAAACCAAGAGTACTGGGAGAACACAACTAAATTCTGTTCTCCGTACTCAGCGTTTCACCTTTCAGAATGAAAATGTAACTGCAGATGGAAACCATGAGACCATCACAGCAATCAGCAGCAAGAGCAATCCTCCATTCCTAACAAGATGCATAACGGTATACTTTCTCGGCTTTGGTCCACATCCCTGAGATCTAAACCACTCGACCACTTCATTCAGGCTGTATTGCTGAGGCTCATACCCCAGCTCCTTTCTGGCCTTCTCCATGCTAAAATAATGCGTGACACCAGTTTTGTAAACCTCTGTGCGAGTGAGGAGAGGCTGAAAATTGTAAATGTGACCTACAAGAAAATGAACTACTTCAGTAAGGAATGCAAAAGAATAGACAAGGGAGAGAGGAAGACGACAGGTTGGGAACTTGTAACCCAAACCTTCCACTAACGGTCTGAAAAATTCAAAGTTATTTATGGGCCTGCCATCTGAAATAAAATAGGCTTGGCCTGCAGCTATATGCTTTTTGTTGCCTTTGAGGGCCTCAGAGGCAAGGATATGAGCCTGAACTAGATTGTCTACATGTACAAATTCTACTAAACTAAGAGGATCGCCATACACAAATTTAAACAGTCCCCTTTCAATGTAACTAACTATTCTTGGAAGATGTCTTTGTTCTCCAGGCCCATAGATGCCTGCTGGTCGGAGAGCACAAGTTCTTAATGCACCTTTCCCGTTTCCAAGCTCAGCACCATTTGCCTCCAGCACCTTCATTTCAGCTAAAGATTTGGTCCGGGAATAGTGATCTGGATGAAGGTGAAGAGGTAGATAAGGCAGAGATTCGTCCCCATTTTCTATAATCTGGCCTCCAAATATCACGTTATATGTACTTGTATAAACCAGACTCGACACTCCTGTGCTCTTGCAGGCTTGGATGACATTTTCTGTTCCTTTCACATTCACATCTTCTATAAGTTTTCGGTTCAGCTGCTCCCTGCCAGACATTCCATAGGAAGCGATATGGAATACACAGATTACATCTCTAAGAGCCTCTTCCACTTCAGACAGGCAACGGACATCCCCTTGCATGAACTTTATTCCCTCTGGCACGGTCTGAAGTGGCTTCACGACATCAAAGAGAATCACATCCACTCCCTTTTGGTATATGGCACAACCTAAACTAAAACATGATAGAAACCATATGTTAGTATACATAGCATAATGATGCATGAAACATTTCACCTGGAGGTAAGACTATTAACTATTTTAATACTGATTTTTTTTTCCTTCTTTTCTGATGGGAGTCTTTTAAATATTCAGCCTTCTACTACGGGGAAGATTCAACTGTGATTCTTTAGGTACCAAACTAATTTCTCAAGCTCAAACAATAGTTTGCAGGAAAAAAAAAAAGGAAAAAAGAGGTGGAACTGCTGTAAAGGAAAATTCAGAACAGAAATAACTTGAAGTGCTTTCAGCAGCCTTTCGGAGGAAGCCAGCTATTCCTCTCCTCCTGTCCCCTACAGATCGGCAACAGCAAACCTTTCACATGTAAACCTGTAGCCAAATTTTTCTTTTTTTTTAAATCTCACTGGTTTTATCTTACTGCTTTTGTGCCATCCCAATTCTGTCAGAACAATAGGTTGGTCTTCGCCATTGTGTTTGAAACTTATGGAGAAGAGCAATGAGCGAAATGCTTCTAAGCTGGTATGAATAGTTTGCCACATGCGTACATTTTACTCCAAGTCACAGGTATAAACACAAGTATTGACACAAAGTATAAATCCAGTATTCATCTCCCCCTTTCCTACAACTGTTGTATTTCTGTAGTGCTTAAAGGGGGAGACAGTGGAGGAAAAAGCCAAGCGGAAGTCAGATAGGTATCTTCTGAGATTTCCCCCCCACACACACACACACTTGAAATTTACCTTTTGGTCATGACTGTAATCTCTCTCACCTATGTAAGCAGTTATAACTCTGAAGGTACTCTAGAAGATAGTCTAGGGCTCAAAATAGGATTTTTTTTCTTTATGTAGCCTGCAGAGCCATCTACAGTAAGGGGAAGTGGATTTCACTGAAATATCTAATCCTAAAACATTACTGTCCGTAAAAATAAATATATTCTTGAGAGTACAGAGCAGCTTGAGTATTTAATCTATATAGCTGAGCACGTGTGTAACTATTTGCAGGCCATGGCCTACTGTCCAAAGAAAGATCTGCATACAAGTGTAGGCTTGCTCTTCAGAGTAGGCTGAAAGATGATGATCTAAATCCCTATTACAAAGGTGACCGGACAGGTAAGTGTCTGCAAGTCAGTTGATGCTTGACATTTGGAAACAGAATAACATATTTACTTAAAACATGTGGAAACAGAATAACATGTTTGTTTAATACCGAGGTCTGAGATGCATTGGATGGGGTGAACGGGATCAGGCATCTCAGGCCCATGGTCTTCCCTTTCACAGATGGATTTTGTTGCCTCACCAGCAGCAATCTTTCACATTTATTCTGGTATGTAATAACTATTTAATGCACTAACCGGAAGCCAAAATAACCACCTCCTCCAGTAATGAGGACTGTTTCCTTGGCAGTATTTTCTGGTTCCATCCTCTTTCCTTTGGCACTATTTAAGGAAATTGACCTATAAAACACATTGTAAATATACACATTAAAATCAACCTGGGTTTTAATGTCACTACACATTCAGTTATTCACAGATCTATTTCATGTTTTAATTGAAGCCCTTCATTTCACCAGCTGCTAGGAGAGGCAGAAATACATTCTACCCTGGTATTCCTCAAAAGAGGTTACACTTGGAGAAAAGACAACCGCTGTGGAAAAAAAGCAAATATATAGCTGCCATTATGAAGAGTTAAGTCTTCAACTTCCCTCCTCGGGCCTCGTTCTGCGGCTATTTCCTGCACTCCGACTGCAGAACGGGCAGGCCGGGGCCCCCTCAGCACAGTAACCCCGCCCGGGGCACGGCCGGCAGGGAGCGCAGAGCCGCGCTGAGGAGCCCAGGCGGCGGGAAGGGGGCTCGGGGGAGCTGCGAGCCCGGGGCCCGGCGCGCTCCCGCCCGTACCTGCTCTGCCGGCCGCCGCCGCCGCCGCCTTCCCCGAGCGCGGCGCAGCTGCTGTGACGGCGCCGCCGGGCTTCACGGGAAATGGAGTTCCGCGGGGGCGGCGGGCAGTGCCGGGTGACAAGATGGCGGCGGGGCGGTTTGGGCGGGAAGGGCGGTCTGGCGAGGAGTCATTCGGTAGGTGTTGAGTTTTTTCCCGGTGAACGTCGGTTAGTTGGAGTTTGCTGTGTTGTGTCAATTTGGGTACCTGGAAGGTGCTGCTTTTCCCCTTCTCTTCCCCAAGGACACTGGACCAGAGCTTGGCTCTCGGTGTGAGACACTTTAAAATGGGGACTCTCCTGTTGTCTTTGAAATCTGAGCCCTTTCCAGCTGTGTCACATTCCTATGTTTGTACTCTTCCCTCACTGGGTGCCTGCAAGTGTCACCCCAGGGGCATGAAGCTCAGCAGAGATCTGGGACATTTGAGAGAGGCCTTGTGGCTAAAGAACCCTTTAGTCTCGGGTGTTTTGGGTGGACAGGGAGTTTCTGGCCTCGCTGCTGAACATGCAGGTATGAAGATACCGCTGCCGCCTTCGCATAGCCCACCATGTCCATGAGAGCTGTGCCCTCACAGCGTCTCGGGGCCGTGAACATGGCTGTCCCGTGTCCTGGTGCACCCCTCGCAAGCTTGTGCCATGCACCACGCTAACAAAAGTCTGCTGTGCCTCGTGCAGAGGCTGAAATGTTTTTGGCAGTGGGAGAACAGCACACAGTGCTGACTGACTGCAGCAGAATTGCTCCTGACTTAAGCATCTGCAATCCACTGCAAGCTGTCTGCGAGAGAGCGCCATAATAGGAAAACAACGAAGAATTACACTACTAAAGTCTGTTTTGTGGTGGTTTCCCTTTTTCTTTTGCAGAAGTGTGAGTCACTTGGGGAATGTTAGAAAGAACTCAAAAAGTGGATTCAGTGTCAAAACTACTTAAAGCATGCAAGTTTCTGTTTTGCAAAACCTTGACAGAAGTAGACGCAGTATGCTGTGGTTTTATTTTGATTGATGGCTGGCAAGATTTAAAACTAAGCAGATTCTAAAAAGAGTTCTGTGAGCATTAAAGAATTTTTTTTTAGCAATAATTTCTTGCTGCTGAACCTCTGTGACTCTTAAATAGCAATTTCAAGCATTGAGCTTGTGCTGTACAACCTGACTACGCAGAGCTACTGCATCTATGAGGAAGTGCGGAGTGCCTGGTTTGGAGGGCGTCCTTCAACCATAGCTGATTTCCCTGTCTGCTGTCTGTATGGGCAGAAGAGTGGGTTTGAGGCAGCCTTGAAGCATCCCTTAAAAAGCCATGCAGATGTATAATCAATGGTGTGTTCACAGAGGTATGAGAATTCTAGTTCAGAAGCAGAAAAATCACTTATGTAGTCTTAAATACTAAATATAAGAATTCTGTAGCGCTGCATATGCCTTCTGGATGTATGCATAATACCTCAGTCTACTTGATGAAGATTTTTAGAAAATTTTCCCAAGTGTTTAATCACCTGAAAAGTACAAGAGAGTCCTGAATTTTCCCTGAGATCTGCTAACACAAAGTATTTTATCTTTGAGGTGTCTCATAGTAGATTATGGCAGTTGATGTCTGTCTTCTGATCAAACAGATTGCGTTTGAATAGAATATTGTAGAATTGGAGAATAGTTGAGGTTGGAAGGAAATGCTAGCTATTGCCCAGTTGAACCCCCTGCACAAAGCAGGTTCAGCCAGAGAGGTTACTCAGGACCGTGTTGGTATTGAGTGTCTCCAAGAATGAAAACTTCACATGTTCAGCCACTTTCTCCTGATAGCTTATAGAGCTTTGTACTATCTGAATGGTGTCTCTGACCTTGCACTCCATGTTGTGTAGGTAAATCCTTGTATTTGAATAGGCAGCTGTTGACCTCAGGATGGCGTTTTGTCCTCTGGGCTTCGTGATACGTCCATGCAGGACAGTTTGCAGGATTGAGACCTCTCTCTCTTTCTGCATTCTGCTTTTTCTTGCTTTCTGCCTCGTATGTTATCTACTGTTAGTGAATTGTGTCAGATTATCTCATTAGAGTAAGTATTATGAATTATCTCATAATAAGAGTAAATATTATGAATATAATAAAGCTGTAGTTAAGCTACTGTAAAGCTTCTGCTCTTAAACCACTATCAGTTTTATTTCTCATTATAGTAAATAGTCCTTTTTGGCTTCAAAGAACAGTAAGGAACATTCATTCCTTTAAAATGGTGACATCTGTGAAAGCTGTGGGTAAATATTGTCCTCATTTTACATTGACAGATTTGATTTTAAGACTTGACACTCTCAGATCTCATCATTTTGCACAACCCATTTGTTCATGCTCTTTCATTTCCTATGAGGCCCTGCTTTACCTAAGACTTTATGGACTTTCTGAGTGTATCATAAATTCTGTATTGCCATCAAATAAATGGACTTCCAGTTTTACTTTATATATAATGGAATGTTTGTCCTGGGATTGTTTCTTTTTTTAAAAAAACATGTAAAGCCAGTCTCCACTACCAATTTTCACTTTAAAGAACCGGGCATTTCGGAGCATGCCTTGCATCTATCCCAGCATGCAGAGAATCAGACAGCGTTACAGTCACTTGAAGAAATCGCATTGATACGTGAATTGCAGGCTACGGCAAGATGTGTCAGGATAGAACCACTTGCAGTGTAAGTGAGGTGTTGTCTGCCACAACCTGAGTTGCAATGAACCTGAAACAGGCTGCAAAGAAATCCTTAAATCAGCAACTAAACAGAGCTAAATAAGCAGCTGTAGTGAACAATGCAAGTTAGAAAGAATGAGCAACGAAATCATTAATTATTCTTTCATAGTATGTTAGTTCATCTGGTTCCCTTTGCAATTTAAAATACTTAACTCATAAAATTGTTTTTGTCATAAAAATACAAAACGTGCCAACAGTACTGTCTCAGGAAGCAGGGCAATATTTCATCTGGGGAAGTAAACCTTATTCTACTGTTTTTGTATTATTTGATTGATTTCTTTTTGGTATTACTTAACTGTGCTTTGTTTTTCGTTGAACAATGGGATGAGAGAAGAGAGCAAGACTTAAAACTAGGTCAGAACCAACTACATTAATGGTCTTACTAAAACATATAAAACCAATTGGTTAGGATAGTACTAAAGGGGTGAAAACACCATCTACATTGTGAATGGAAGTAGAGGGGATTGTAATGTTCAAAATTAGAATCAAACATTCAATCTAGATTGGACTAGAATATTTTTAAAGGAGGACAGGGTTAGGGATAAAAATGCTAGTCCGAGTTTTATTCTTGGCTCTGACAGAGGTTTCCTGAGTGATCTTCAGAAAATCGATTTCTGTTCTGTAACAAAGGTGGCATTGCACTTCTTCACTGCCCGAGGTTGCGGCGGTGCTTGTTTCATTTGTGTTTCTGAAGCGCAAATCGGAGGTGCTGTACAAACATTAATAAAGCAGGAAATCAATTGTATGGGGCTTAAAGACTTTAGGCAAGCATGCAAGTTAGACCCTCCAAAAATGTTAACATTGACTTCTTCTTAGGACACTTGTTCACTGTACAGTATTGCTTGTGGGAACTGTCATACATTTGGGGACGTGGAGACAACAAACCAACGTACTTATAGTTTCTTTTTCCTGTGAGTTCCAGTAATGGAAAAACTTATCCTTTCTCTCCTACATTGAGAAAAGAAAAGGATTTCAACATTAAATGGTATTCACTGTTTAGTGAACACCATTTACTAAGGCTGATTAAAATTGTTCCTAGTCTAATTCTTCTGTGTTCTCTCATTTTAGGAGATAAGACTTCATAAACATTTCTAGTGCTGCCTAGAAGGAGGTGCAGGGAGTAGTGGATTCCTTATCAAAACAGGAATTCACAAAATGGAAGGCGGTTTCTACTCAACAGAGTAGAAACCTCTTGCAAAGGGTCAAGCTGTTTACAGAGTATTTTGAGATCTTTGGGTGAAGGAGGAGGTTAGGTTTATGTTGCACTGAAGATGTATGCCTTTGTTGTATGATTCTTCCTAATACTGTCAAACAATGGCTGAATTCCATCTTCTTCTAGTTCCGGGATCCTCTTGAATGTGGATGCAGATTTTGGGATGAATATTAACCTGTAGCTAGCATGTTCCTTTTCATACACGACCAGAAGGAAGATCCAACAAAGAACCCATAGAGGGACTCAGATGTGACGTTGGCAGCAGCAGTGTAGGGCCCTGCTCACAGGTTTCTGTCCCTTCTCGTTCGGTCAAGGCAGCTCCTGCTCAAAGCTGTGCATAGTCAGGAGCCTTTCGTAGGCTCCTTTCACCAGGCGATGGCAGTGGCTCTGCCCTGTGATGTTGGGTGTAGAAGGGTGCAGTCAGCTCTTCAGAAGGTACAAACTGCTCAAACTTTGGGTGTTTTCACCCCAAAAGATCAGGTTGGGTGGAAATATCGAGCAGTTGCCAGTTGAACCAGCTGCTTAAAGCGTCTGCATGATTCCTTTTGCGGTTATGTATTCCTCAGTGTGACCTGAGAGAGGGTGCTGTTGTACCACAGTGCTGATGTAGCAGTAATATCAGTGTTGTATTTGATGTCATGGTACCAGACCTTACAGCTTCGTTACCAACAAGATGTTTCATGCAGCATATGTGCAGTGTATTTTGTAAATAACAGGATGACACAAGTCAACTTTCTTGCAAGATAGCTGTTCACAGATTGGAACAACCGAAGCTCGGTTGTCATGCCCTGACTGTCTTAAATTTTATGGCAGGGTTTCACTGTGGTCATGTTTAGTGCATTAGTTATGCGAAATTATTACTACGAAAGACACTGAAAATGCTTTGAGTTATTTTTACAACTGTTCTTAAAGAACAAACTTGATTCTCAGGTGTCTATTCAGCGATATGAAGTGATGCACGCATTCTGTGAAGTCATCAGAAATGAACTTCTTTTCCCTTCTGTAATGGTTCAGAAATGTAGATTATCATATTCTCAAAAGTAACATTTGTTATTTATCCTAAAAGTTTAGGAAAGGAAGTTTAGGAAGAAAGAAAGTTTACATATTTTACGGTAAGTGAATGGTTAGAGTGCAGGACTGAGGATAACCTGTATTCTCCCTTTTTACGTTGATGACAAATAGCTGTTTATGGTCTGTGCCTCTCTGGGTACTGCAGGGCACATTAATAACCCAGTTTTCAGAATGAGTGGATGTTAATCTTCATAACCTCCATGGAGCTAAACAGAGTCTCAAGGGACTCGTAACAGCCACTCCTAAGCCTTTCAGTCTAGGTTCCTGAAGTAAGTGGTTGCTCCAACAATATTGATCTTAAGCTCCCTTAAGCCTAGGGATTTTTTTTAAGTTGTAATTTGACCTGATGTGTTACCTGATGTTCTGGGGTGCTAATATCTGTTTTCAAAATATGTTGCAAATATGTTAGTACTTAACAGTATAAAACGCTGTTATCCAAGATAACTGTGGCACCTTAGAGGTGAAAAGCCAAATTTTAGCCAATCCTGGAACTTTACTTCATGGATAATTTCAGTAATGCAGAGGAGGTACACAGGACTGCAAGGGCTGAAGGATTGAGCCTCTTTGTACCTGAAAGGATTATATGCTTTAAAAGTTAGTACATTAAGAAACATCGTATGAAAAGACTAGCAAAATATTCTTGAAAAGACTTGCACAGATGTTTTTGCTCTCAAAGTGAGGGAGGACAGGTTTTGGAATGCAGTGGTGAATGTCTTTGATTCAGTTACTTAAAGTGAGTCTTCTCGTAAGTTTAAATAGGCAACTTTTTAGAAGGTAATTATAGAATCATAGAGTCATTTAGGTTGGAAAAGACCTTTAAGATCTTTGAGTCCAACTGTAAACCTAACACTGCCAAGTCCACCACTAAACCATGTCCCTAAGTGCCACATCTACACCGTCTTTTAAATACCTCCAGGAATATGTATAGTTATGGTTCAGTAATTGTCCGATTCAGTTTCGGGTGTGATTGATGTGCATCCATCTGCCCTTATTTACCACAGTGATAACAAGGAGTGGCTTCCCTGTTGTAGTAATTTATAATTTAATTCAACTCTCCATAGGTTTACAGAAATCTTACCTGCTTAGCTAGCAAAAACAAGATGAGGTCGGTCTGCTATGCATCACTGACACTAATAACAACATCCAGTTGATGGCTGGAGGTGTATTACTTTGATCTTTTGGAAGGATCTAAAGGATCTTTTGGCTTCAGAGGCAGCTAATCATGTGCTATACTGTATGTAGAACAAACTCGAGGCAAAATGTGTTCTTTAATCTGTATTTTGTACTGTGTTAATTTTCTGTCTGTGAATAAGAAGTCTGCAGGTACTGGCGGCAAGGATGAGAAGAGGTGTGTCAGCAAGAACACCAAAGCTTGAATTTGTTGTAGCATTTCTGTGGGTTTCTCAGTGGAAGCTGTATTTGCTGAGGGGGAAAGGAAATATATTCGCTGAGGAGATGTAATCCATCTTCACACTTGGTGCTTTCATATTGATGATACTGTGTTCAAGGTCTAGGCAGTGGTCTCCCATTTTCAGACACTTAGAACAGCAAGAAAGCAGAACAGACACTGCCTTAAAAATGGTACTACCCATTTTAGTTCTGTACTTACCTTGAAAACATTGCAAAAAGTACATAATTTTACAGAGGAAGGCTTAGGTAAGAGTTTGAATGTGTAAGTAGAGGAAAACAACTTGAAAAAAAAGCATGTAATCTCTTTCTTGCTTCAGCCGTGTTTAAATTAGGTAATCTCTATAAGGTTTACTTAACGGCATCTTGGTATTTACAATAGCACAGCGTTCGTATGTATCTGGGATGCTATTTATTCTGTGATTGTAGAATTCAGAAATCATAAGCATTTTATTATGGCCTGATGCATGACTTAATTCTGAGCTATTTCAAATCAAGTGGTTCTGGCACAAACCTGGGTTTTCCTTTGAAATAGATGTGTTCAGAATCAAAAAGTTTGAAGGTTGAAGGCAGTTGGTCAAAACAAAATAAATCCCCTAACTCTGCAATGGGGCAAGGTTATTAAAGTTACAAAGATGAGATAGTTATAACATGCATTTATCTTCTATTCAAAAGCCTTATTTGGACATGTTTTGTCCTGGAATGGTAACACGAAGAACATGTTCAAAGTAGGAGCTATTCAACTGGGAGTGTGGGCGTGCTGTAACTTAAAGTAATTTACTGCAAGGTATTCTTGCTCTTAATTGTCACTCCACTTAACAGAAGCTGTGGGCACAGCATCTGGTTATAACTAATTTTGGCTTTTTACTACTTTTGAGGGAGAAGCAAGATCTGAATAACCGGGGGATTCAAATGTATGATTTTTTGTTTGATTCTTGCAGTGAAAGAATTCTGACTGAGCTTTGCATTTAAAGTGCTGCTTCTTTACCTTTCAGAGAGTATCTATCCCATTGAAACAGAATTTGTGCCAGTTGAAAATGCTGGATTAATTCCAGGACATACATCAGCTTAATTCCTTGTTCATCCTAGGAACATGGAAGAATCAAGCATCAAAGGCATCATGGACAAGCTGTATAAACTGAAATGTTCTTCTAAGTGACTTAGAAGAATGACATGTTCTAGTAACTGGATTTCTTGTATAATGAAAGTTTCTCAAGTCTAATCTTCACGTCACAAAAAAAAAGAAAAATACCTAAGGAGTTCTTTATGCACTAACTGAATAAAATGATATAGAGGAAAATTATTTGGTTAATCAATTTCGATATTCGGCTTTAACAATTTATAATTATTATCATTATTATCACAAGAATGCCTGTTTTAGCAGTTGTCATTTTAGCACTTTCCAAGAGAAGGCATTATCTAGTACAATTCTTGTCTCGAGTCTGTCACTGACATTGCCTGAGCTCCTTTGCCCTTTTAAAAAATACTCTGGGAAAGCCTGGGAAAGCAGTTTGAGTGGCCAGTGAGAATCCCTTGATTGCCATATTGTTAACAGTAAAGCCAAACAGAATTCACTATTTGTGTTTCTTGTGTAGTTTTGATCCTGGCTCCTTTCTCTACCCTCATAAATAAAGGTAATCTCTGCTAGGAACAGGCGTCAACTAAAGCAGGCTGTTAATCACACTTAAGCAGCGTGCACATTATTAGCTTATCTGGCAGAATCATCCCACATCCCATGATGTTTTGTCTGTTTATGAAGAAAATGTCTTCCATAATCGTAATTAAAAAACCAAAATGACTCACAGTTTGTGTTAATGAGAATATATTATGCAGCCAAACTCTCCTTGTGTCTTGTTTGCAAAGGGGTCACACTGCTTTTGCCTTTTCAGTAAGCTTTTTGTCAGTGATGGACTTCTCATCATGTCCTGAAGTTTATTAACTTGAAGAGAATTTCAAAGTTGGAATGACCGTTATGAGAATAGACTACAAGCATTCTTGCCATTTAGGTAGGAAACCTATTCCTCTTATTATCTCTGGTAAGAAATGAAGCAGTCCAACCAGGACTGAATAAGGAGGCAGGCCTCCAATTCTTGTAGATGATACTTTAAGAAGGGGTCTCAGTTATCTGCTGCCACTGAATCCAGCTTTTATATGTAATCTTGGTGCAATATTACATCATTAATGTGTTCCATAATTTAGACTTCTTAAAATTAGAATTATTAGATTATTTGAGTTATTAAATTTCTTTAACAGGTTGACCACTGGATGCTTCTGGCCATAATAGCTGAAGTTAATATCATGGCCTGATATCTTGGGATGAAGGTGCTGTGGGTTATGAACTTTTAATCTACTTTCTCCTTTTACGGAATAAAAAAAGAAATATTTAGTACAAAAATTAAGGCTAAACTAAACATATGTATGTAACT